>VZQC01007930.1:356497-377794 GCA_009823505.1 Rhizomys pruinosus
AAAAAAAAAAAAAAAAAAAAAAGATAGAGAGAAACATCCCATAGTTTTGAAAAGCTAGAGATACTTCTGTTCTAATATTGGCCATTCTCCATTCACACTGTAAAGCCTTTCAAGTCATAACCACTATTTTTAGCTTTCAGGGAAAGAGAAGAATTCTCCTCTTCCTCATAATGATTTTAGCTTCCATGATTTCAAATGGGGGTTGTTTTATCAAGTTAAATGTAGCAGGTCATGAGCCTTTAATATACTCCTGTAGATGTCAGAAGGCAAATAGAAATGGACATATTATTCATGGCTGAAAATTAGTTCCGTCTGCTTGAGAAATTATTTTCCCACTTCAAACACTCAATCTTATAATCACATGATAGTGATGCCGAACCACAGACTGGTTGCTGAAAGCAGGAAGAAGCATTTCAGCAATCACAGTCCACTGAAGAAGGCACCATGATAGTCTCAGTGGCCCTCTAAGATTAGTTTCCAACTAGGGATGGCTATTCACACAGCTTAGTGTTGTCTTTCCTCTGGTGTGGCTTTGTCAGTGCAGATGATGATCTCTTCCACACAAATAAGAACTCTTCTGAAGCTGCAGAGGGTATGAAGGGGGAATCAAGGGATGTGGGCTCCAATGGACCTCTAGTTACTGATGTGTGGCACAGAGCAAGTACGCTGATAGCTTTGAAAAGCAATTTGTCTTTATGAATGCATACCACAAATAGCTCTGAAGACAAGAGAAAGATTGAAGGAAAATACTTAACCTTTAGTCTAGTTTGTAGATTTTCATGAAAAGGCCCCTTTCCTCTCTCCTTCCTTGGTTTTGCCGCTCACCCTTCAAAAACAAAGTTCTATGGAATGTAAAATTAAGGATTTTTTTAAAGACAGAAAAATCAATATATTTCATAAATAGAGGTTGAAAACCAGTTGGAGCTATACATTGTATAGTTTAAAACTATTTTCTTTCCTAAGAAGAAAATGAACAAACAAAGAAAGCCCAGTCCTTTGTGCTGCAGGTAGGGTGTTAAGATGGTAAGCTGTTCGGCTGCCCTGGACTAAATGCGTGCCCTTTCTTAATAAATTCCCTCACATAAAACCAATTTGCAAGCAGTTGTGCCCAAACCCACACAGCTCATGGGTCCCACCATCCAGCAGGGGGGGCTTGTATGTTCAATCAAGTTGATCAAATGAGTGTCCAGTCTATATTGTTGTAGTTTCACCATTAACCCTAATCGCAGCCCTTACGTTCTACCACGCCCCCTCTTCTGTAGATTGTTCCCTAGGCTTAGAAGAGGGGCAGAGGTGGATGAGAAACAAAACAGTCTACTTCCTCTGGAGCTGATGTCTTGGTCTCTAGTCAGTTCTGGCTGTTTTCTTTCATGGGCTGCCAGCTTGTCCAGGCATAACCTTTCGATACTACTAATGAAGCACATGCAATTAGATATTTAGGTATTTAAACAGTATAATATATAGCCTTTCGATCCCACTAATGAAGCACACACAATTAGATATATAGGTATTTAAACAGTACTAATTGTTATGGTAGGTTACTTTGGTATAGACACAAATGTTTTGATGGTATGTTTAATTCATAAATTACATTGTCTTCTGTTAAGTAGGCAGGGTCTCTTCGTGTGGTTTTTATAACATCTCTTAACCATTAGAGGAATTAAGCTTGTGGCATCAGCCGTGGGTTATTCCTCCAAGAGAGAAATAGCCAATTAGATTTGGATATACAGACATATGGCTGCCACTGCTTGCACAGTATTTTCCAGTCACAATTACCACTTATTGTTAAAAAAATGAAACAAAACAAACAAAAAAGCAGAGAAATGATGCAAGAAACTTATGGCAGAATGCATGATACGGGATGGGTAAGGGTGGGGTGGGGGGAAGGGAAGGGGATTATATGCCTGAACTGAATTGGAAAAATGATATGAAATACACAAAGCAATCTAAAAAAAAAAAAATTTCCTCACTTTCCTTGCTATTGCCATATGCCTTTGTCCAGTTCTTTGATCTGGGATAAGAAAAGCTATCCGGCAAACCCCAGTATCAGTCAATATCAAGATTGCCCCTCATGTGCTCCTAGATACTATACTATGCTCCTAAAACTATTTTGTCCTATTTCTAATCCATTTCCTCTGTTTTTTTTTTGTTGTTGTTGTTGTTGTTTTGTTTTGTTTTTTCAGATGGTGCTGGTTTTCTTTTATGCTTCCAGTAGATTCTCCAATTTTTTTTTTTTTTTTTTTTTGGTCTTTATGTGACAGGGTCTCCCTTTAGTCCCAGCTGTTCCGGAGCTTGCTATGTAGACCAGGCTGGCCTTGAACTCACAGAGATTCGCCTGCCTCTGCCTCCCAAGTGGAGTGCTGGGATTAACTTTTTTTTTTATTGAACAACCTTTATATTTATTTTCAATAATGCTTGTCAGGAATAAAATTTCAATTTGTTTCTTTTTCACCATGATGATCAGGCATGTCAACCTGATACCACCTAGAATAGGGTGGGAAGAGTATCTCATTTAAGGATTGTCTACGCTGGGTTGGGAAGTGGGCATATTTGTGGGGGATTGTCTTGATTACACTAACTACTAACTAACTGCAGTGGGAACACCCAGCCCCCTGTGAGTGGTACCATTACCTAGGCCAATGCTCCTGAATTGTATGACTGGAGAAAACCAGCTGAACACCAGCCAGCAAGTGAGCACCCATACATTTCTCTCTGCTTTTGAATGTAGGTATGATATAACTCGATGCTTCAAGTTCTTGCTGCTGTGAGTTCCCCACAATATCTTAGGATTGTAATGAAAACTAAACCCTTTCTCCTCTGAGTTACTTTCCACCAGCATGTCTTCTAAGAGCAACAGAAATAAAATTAAAATACTCATATTTGCTACTTTTGCTCTGACTTTCCTTTTTTCACTTGTTTCAAGTATATAATCACTTCTTTATGCATATTTTATAAGTATCTTTCAGTATTGTTGAACTAGCATCTGCCATTTCTCAATTGACACAGTGTTTTGTCCTTGTTATCTTTTCATTCATTGGAAATTTATGTGAATTTTTGTATAAATTATTTTTAAATCTAAACCTTGGGTTTAGATTTATGTAATGTGAGTGTGAACTCTGCTTGAACTTTGTATTTTATCTTGTTTCTTATGACATTGCACTAGAAGCAGAGTGGCAGGCACCAACTTACTACTACCAGGGCATTACAGAAATCCTGGTTCCCCTATCGTCTTTCAATGACATGGAGTGGCATTGCTCATCCTACTTAGAGCTGGAGTCTGGCTCTCCAGGTGGCATACTCTGCACTTTTTAGAGAGCAAAGACAGCCTTCTTATTTGTCAATGGTCTTTGAAGCCAGACTCTTCACTAGGATTCCACCAACTCTGTCCTAGCAAGAAGGAGATGTGACTTATCATTACTACTGGGAATGGGAGAAGCCCAGGTTCTCTAAGTGAACTCTACTGGCATGATAGAGAGAAGGAGGGCTCATTACTACTCAGTGGTGATAAAACTCCCAGATCAACCATTTTAAATACAACCATGGTGAGTATAATACACTCATATTATAAAAGTAATAAATAAAATTTTTAAAAAATTGTCTGGAGAGATGGCTCAGTGATTAAGAGCACTGGCTGTTATTGCAACAGACCTGAGTTTGAATCCCAGCACCCATATGGTGGCTAACACAGTCTGTAACTCCAGTTTCAGGGTATCCAATGCCCTCTTCTGTCCTCCATGGGGATTTCAGGACAAATATGTAGGTAATATACTCATTAAAACAAAATGAAATGAAAATTTTTTAAAGTTTTCTATATGGCTGAACTGTCCTTTTCCTCCTCCTCTGGCTGCAGAGTAGGATCCACGAGCGTGTTCACTGTCCATGATCAGCAGCAGTCCAGGCAGTTGACTTCTTCATCCCCATTCCTGAACACAGAAGTCAAAGTGACAGTGATACCAGGAAATCCACCACCATTCCTTGGGTGGGCCCCAAGGATGCCAACCCCTATGCCTTTGCTCCACCATTCAAACTTGGATTGTTATGCACATCCCAAAGTCGAACTGTTTTAGTAGAAGATCAGGTAAGTTGTCTTTTTCCAGAGGTAAAGTCTTTGTTGAGGTTTTATTGGCTATTATTTTTCTTTTCCCATATTATTAGTCAGTTTACCATTGATAATGCCAATTCTTTTGTGGCGTGTTTTCATCTATTTGATTTTTAGGACTTTTTATTGTATTCTTCTGTCTTGAGTTCAGAGAACACTAATTCCAGTTTGTGGTATCTGCTGATTTTCTTCCATGATGGTTCATTTTCTCTGTGCTATGTAATTTGAATGAGTATTTGCTTTTGAATTAAACCTTACCAGCTGCAATACAGCAGCCCTAAAGCAGTTTTATTTGGCTTCGACCAGGCACCTCTGAGAACTCATCTGCCCAGGATCACTATTTACATTTCTAATTTATCGATTTAGAATTCATGTCTGTACACAGAGTATGAATTGTTATTCCATACCTGGCCCTGGTGTGAGCTTTCACTTTCAGTTCTTAATTAGAGATATTTTTCTTCCCAAAAGCATAGAAAAGAAGAGATTCCTACTTGTCAATTTTGAGGACACATCATGTGTTCTTGTCCACTTGATAAACTGGGCAGCTCTCACTGGGACCCAGCTTTCTGCTTTTGTCTCACATGAGTAATGTCTCAAGGCAGTCTCCCATTGTCTCCCTCTCCTCTGAACATCTGTTCATTTTCAGGTACCCATTAAAATCCCTGCCCCTCTCCACTGCGGCATATATTACCCCCATAGCTTTGGGCCCACTTCAGCATCTTGTATTTTTCTGGGTTTAGATTATCTCTAGCTTCTCAAGACTGTGGTCTTATGTGTTAATGCCAGTTTATACATCTGACAGCTATCTAGTGATGAATTTTAAGCATGTGAGTTATTATGAACACTACTCAAGACATTCGTTTGGAAGTAGTTTTGATGCTGGTGGTTCTACATTAGCTCAGAACATCATGAAGGCAAAATTACAATTCGACTAACCAATCAATTTAACAAAATCAGAAATCACAAAATGATTTTACTTCTATTCCAGGTAATATTCTTTATAATATTTATTTATTTGTTATTTAATGAATATAAGTGTTTTGTCTCTGTGTATCATTCAATCCTTGCCAAGGCCAGAGGAGGGCAATGGAAATGCATTCCCCAAAGCTGGAGTTTTGGATGACTGTTAGCTCTGTGTGGGTGCTGCGAACCTAACTGAGGTCATGCGTTAGAACAGTTGTGACTCTTAACCACCGACAAATTTCTCCACCCCCCTCCCACAATATTCTTGGACCTCTCTCAGAAGGAAGATACTCTTCTGTTTCATACTGCTGTCCTGATTATGTTTCTTTGGCTAAAATATCTCTCTTTTTACAAATTAACCTATAATAAAAATATCTAGGTGTTTTTAGGTGACAGGCAACATGGCAGGCTGTCCAGGCACTGGCATAACCTCTCCTTTGAGGTATTCTTGGCCAGATCAATCAGAAAAATCACCTCTGAGAAGCAGATGCCTCTCGCATTTCCCCAGAGGACACCAAGCTTTGCCAAGCAGTTCTGCTGCCAACAAACATCCCAGCACTTGGCTTTATTAAGCCTTCACAAAGAGAAACAGATGTCATTTTGAGTCCGGTTTTTTTTTCCTCATTTTCTGTCTTGATTCTGCCCTCCTCATTCATTTTCCTTTGTACCTCTCTTTTTCATACATTGTCTTATTATGGCAGTTTTACTAAAGTATTCTTCACTGAAATGCCTATCCAAAGAACCATTTTATAAGGAAATGATAGACATTTGTCAGCAAGAAATTTTCTGACCTAAGAACTACAAAGCAAGTGGTTTAAGATATATGTGAAGAAATTACACACAAAAAAAATAATTCTTCCTGACAGAAGAGTAAGTGTGTTACCCATATTGGTCATTCTTTAATAATTATGATCCTTGCATGGACTTAGAGTTTAGGCTTGTTTAATCAGAGTCCTCTCAGCTGATGACAAAGGGAATTAAAAACAAGATAGGCCACACACAGCACTTCTATTTTGAAACTCAGTAAAAATGCCACTCTCTACATATGTAATAGAAGAGCTAATGCAGACTGAGTTCATTTTTATCTCAGTCAGTTCTAAAGGTTCTGCTCTGTGTCCTAGACACTCATCTATAACCACAAAAGGAGCCCATTGGTGGTACTTCACCCTGAGTCACATATGAAAATGAGCATGGCACTACTAGCTGTCATGTCAATCCTATAAAATAAAACATCCTAAAATATAGCTCTGGATCCAGAATTACTGCATCCATTGTTGTTTCTAAAGGCTGCAGCTGTTCCCATCCCTAACCCTATACAAAGAGACTGCATAGTAAATCCCATGATCTCTTTCCACAGCCCTCAGATCTGACCTGAACTGACCACTGGCTTAGGTGCACAGAAGTAATGAAGTACTGATTTTGAGCCTATGTTTCAAGAAGCCATTCCAGTCTCCACACTGTCTTGGTCTTTCTCTCCACCACAAGAATGAGCTTGGGATTATCTGTAGAGTAAGACCAGAGCCAAATTTTCCAGACTGAGCCCCCAGAAAAATTAAGTCCTCAGAACAGACCAAAAACTGAGCACAGAAATATGAGGGTTCCCAGCAAAGTCACAAGAACCAGGAAGCTGAGCCCAAGCTACATTATTGACTGCAGAATGACAAACACATGGCACTTAATTTTAAAACAGATACAGCTATTGCTATTGTAAATACAATTTGGTATTATGACAAACTCATTGACACTGTCAGGAATGGAAAGTGATACTCTTTTAACATTTCCCCCAAAGCAACAGAGGAATCTCTGCTCCTTCCTCTGTGTGAGGTTGTGACTGACTGAGCAGTAGAAGGCTCTAGAAGTGATACTGTACACTTCTCGGATGAGGTCAGGAAAGACCACACAGTATCCACTGATTCTCTTCCAACATGGACTCTGGGAGCATCCAAGTATCAAGGAAGATACTTGGTAGTCCCAGTAGGCTGAGACTGTCACATGCAGAAGGAAGTTTATGAGTGTTCTGTTGAGTGGTCCCAACTGGACCTTCTGATGCAGCAATCTTCACTGCCTGCCCTGGGACTGACCACCCTGTGCATCCAGCCTGCCAAGATGCCATTTAGATCGCACAGCTCCAACCAACATTTGACCAAAACTTAATGGAAAACATCATGAGAAAATCATCCACTTGAGCCTTTCTAGAATTCTTGACCACAAAACTGTAATCAAAATTGATTCTTTTAAGCTGCCGAGTTTCAGATATCAGTTACATCACAATACTAACCAGACATCAAAGTGGTACAACTATAGTAAAAACACCAAATAGTGTTCAGAGGGTTTGATTTCTTATTATGGAATTCTAAAACCTACATGATGCCTTAAAGTTCACAAGAAAAAAATGCAAGATTACCAGTAACATATTAAGTTGGAAATGTTCCTAGCCCCTTAGCCGTAAGTTGGCCATTCTCCAAATGCCATTTACCCCACTGCTCTTTTCTAAGAAATCTACTTTAAATGACAAAACAGAATATTCTTTTGGGAACAAGGCCAGGATTTAAACTTATGAACACTATTCTCCAAGGTAACTTGGAGCTGAATGAAGGCTAACTACATAGTCATGAGAGTCTGGGTCTACAGTGTCCTCTGATTTGCTCTTGTCTTTAAAGTTGTACCTTTCAGAAGAGCCAGCACATTTGAGTCCCAGGGGCTAATGGGAAGGAAGCATTTTTGATTCACACACTCAAAGTATTTGGCTCGTATTACCATAGAAACCTTCCTGAATAATTCTCTGGAGATGCAAGATCTGTGGAGTAGAAAATGAAACACTAAATGTCATGCAGAGACACATTGGCGTTTGAATTTTAAAATTTATCCAAATGAATGAGGTTTGAGACTTTGCATTTTTAGATCAATTTCCCATGGCTCAGGTTGACTGGTGACTGACCACACATCACAGTTCAAGGACAAAGAATAAAGATTGTTTGATGATCCTCCTGTAACTTTTGTTATGGTTATAGATTCTCAAGTCTCTCACTGGAGAAAAAATTATAAAATTTAGTCACTAAAATTTATTTAGGATACATACTAAACACAGTAATGTATGAGTGCATTTTCCCATTAATGGAACTCACTTTAAGAGAGTACCCATCATGTATGGTTGGACCTATTACCTCAAGGTGCATGAAGCAAAATACTGCTGAATTCAGCCAGAGTTGTACTTTAGCTCTGAGTCTCTCACCTATTTGCTATAGGATTTCAGAGTAAAACAACCCTTAATTAGCTTATGTCCCAGTTTCTTCTTTATGTCTAAAATATAAACATTTATTCTTATCTTGACAAATCCAAATAAGAGCACATATAAAAATCACCAAGAGCTGTTTGACATAGGGCACCATATCCCTAGTATTAGTTTCAGAGTTGGTTCCAAAAGCAATATCAACAGTCACAGTAATCTACTGTGCAAAGCCTAAGTATATGCATTCACCAAACAAGATTTCCAAGGTGTGATCTACATCAAATGTAATTTTAAGTGAAAATATTTTTAAGCATGCAAGGTATACTAGAAACAGAAAGTAGAATGATGACATTTGGGCAGATTGATTATTATTATAGAATTTATTGGGGAGTCTTATACAGGGTTTTCAGCAAGCACACTTAAAGGTCCCTTTGAAGGGTGACCTTCAAACCAGGGTCCACTCTGAACAAAGGTGATGAGTGTGTCATCACAAACACCTAGTCAGAACATGTGGCCTTGCATGAAACCAGTTGAAACAGACACTTCCTAGGCTGCTCTGTATACTCTTTCCTCATATCAACTCTACCTCCACATAAGCCCCAGTGGGTCCAATGATCTGAGGCTTTCTGTTTGAAACCCCAAGTCATATTTCCAGATTTTCTAGATGTGATGTAACTTAAAACACCTGGTTCTTTGATTCAATGTGAAATTTGTAAGCAAATTCAAAATACCCTACGGTGGCTATGCAATACACTGGACACAGTGAAAGTCAAAGTGGCATTGACAGAAATTCTAGTGAGAAGGTGAAGGGAGAAATTGGAGATTAATAAAGGAGTGCTTTTCCTTTCTCACCAGTACTGAGGTGTTGACAGAGTGACACAAATATTCATTCATTCTGCTGTATGTTGTGATCAATAACTGCAGAGCCTTCAGTACGTCTACTCTGCAAGATTTCTTTGCTTCCTAAGTCACCAATCCTCACCTATAAGAGAGGGAAAAAAATCTCTTATTGATCTTTTGGCTAAAATGAAGTGAATGCAGATGGTTGTGATAGTAGTGCTATAACTGCTTACCAGAGCTCTTCCTGTGGTAGAGGAGCTGTACTGTAATGTGTAACAAATTCCTATGGTGTAAAAGGATCCACAAGGTTATTTTTAACCTATAGTACTGAGTTGGGAAGGGATAGGATTTGGCACATTTTATAGTTTGTCCACTTTGCACAAACAATAGATTAACCTCAGAAGCATAGATAATGGTAAAATGTAGCAAGATAATTAGGGAGTAATGAGTTTTTTTATTACCATTTTAATATAATTTATTTCACTGTAAGTTTCTTTGATTTTACTTTTAATAATGTCTATGTTTTATAACCAGCTCTAGAAATTCCTGAAAATGTAATAAGGAACTAGTATGAACCAGCTCCAGCATACCACTGATTATATAGACTTAAAAGGCTCATTTGAGAATTATCGCGCTACATTTTTTTCTATTTAAATCTTAGAAGAAACCACATGTAAAGCATGTAAAGCAATTACATTATATCTTTCAAATTTAGACTTCTCAATAACCTTACCAGTAACTCCAAATGTTAAAGAAATTGATGCTACCAGGATGTCAATTGCAGGGTTAGTATAGTTATAGTTAAGCTGCAATGCCTAACATCTTAACAGAAGTTGTTAAAGATTTTACCACCTACAGAGGTGACAAAATATGTTACTGTGTTATAGTGCTAATACCCACAGCAACAGAATCATCAAAGGGAGAAATACCTCACGATGTTCCACATATGTATCTCTTTTGTTGATCTACTCCATGTCTCTGGCCTCCTGGGGACTTGGAAAAGGAGGTAGTGGGGCAGAAGTCCTATGTTATAGTTAGTTACAGAAAACTTGAAATCACTGTGATATTTCTTTAACTATACCTAGAAAGGCTCTGGACTTCCTAGTGTAGGCCATGTAAATGGAAGATGCCAGTTATTACTTGAAAAAGAAGGTAAGATATAGACCAGGAAAATAATTTGTAAAAAGAAAGAAAAATAAGAAGGCAGTACAGCAGGACAATAAGGAGTAGGGAGAGGGGGGGAGAATTTTCATTTTGTTCCTATCCCAGGGCTAAATCTGATAGCGCTTATTAAATAAAAGAACCTATTTCCAGGTTTCCAGGAAAATTCTTCTGAACAAAAGCATTGAATCTTACACAAGCAATACCTTTCTGTCTGAGTGAAAAATAAACAATAGTGAAGACTCGAAGATGAAAATAGTGAAAGATATTCAGCAAATTTAATAGAGTCTGTTGCTCCCTTAATTTGTAATAATTGTTCTAGTTTCCTTTCAATTGCTGTGACAAAACACTCTAACCAAAACCAATTTGGGGATGAAAGAGCTTATTTGGCTCACATCTTCCAGGTCACAGTTCATCACTAAGGGAGCCCAACATAGGAACTCAGGGCAGGAACCTGACGGCGGGAGCTGAATAGTAGGCCATGGAGGAATGCTGCCTACCGGCTTGCTCCCCTGGTCCATGCCCAGCCTGCTTTCTTATAGAATACACAACAACCTGCCTGGAGGTAGCACCGCCCATAGTGGGCTGGGCCCTCCCACATGACTCAACAATGAGGCCAGTCCAATGGAAGCAATTGCCCAGTTGAGGCTCCCTCAATCCAGACGTGTCAAGTTGGCACTAAAGCTATCCAGCACACCCATGAAAGACTTTTATTGGAAATGCAGAGGCTCAAGGGAAATGTAATTTTTATATTTTTTCTTTTGGCATTTTTGAGACAGGGTCTCCCTTTTAGTCCCAGCTGGCCTATAGCTTGCTCTGTAGACCAGGCTGGCAGTGAACTCACAGAGATCCACCTGCCTCTGCCTCTCGAGTGCTGGGATTAAAGGCAAGCGCCACCACACCTGGCCTTTTTTTTTTTCTTTTGTAATTATTATATTTTAAGAAATAGCCTAAACATGCTAAGGCAAAAGAGAAAGGCATAAAAACTATTACTATAGGTTTGTAATGGTCAGCTGAATGTGACTGACCCTTTAATTCCTTTTCTTAGAATTCAGTACTTCCCCCAGGCTTTCAGAAAGCACATCCAGGGGATGCTCGTAACAGAGTTTCTTCAGGCAAGTCACCTGGATGGAGTTTCCTGGTCCATAGATGTGAAGAACACATGAGAGGACTGCAAATAAGATTTGGAAATAAAATGAAATCTCTAGTACTCAGGAGTCTGAGGCAGGAACAATGTCACAAGCTTGAGGCAAGCCTGGGCTACATGGTAAATTCCATGGCAGTCTGAGCTACAATGTGAGATTTTTTTTCAAAAAGAGAACAACAAAAACAAAAACCCCTATAAGCCATTTTCTCAAAACAAATCAAAATAACTGCTTATGTGTTGGTGTGTGTTATCTTGTGCACATGTATATATTGTTTGAAATGAACAATTTATATACTTTTCTTGACAACACGTGACTTGTTCATGTGGTATTAGGATTTAGGATAAAATCAGCACAATGAATAAATATAAGAAAAAGTGATAGAAGCTGAATTTTTTCTTAGCTTTACTTATCCTTTGCCTCCAACAACAACCCTCTTCCTTTTAAATCAGTTTAAATAATAACTCATAAACATGCCAAGGACCATGGCAAAGTCTGTAGCTGTAGAAGGACTGGCATAGGAAAGAGCAGTGCATGATGTACTGTATTAACAGGCAAAGAAACTGTGCAGAACATTTCTTTCTTTTTTTTTTTTTTTTTTTTTGGTGGTACCCGCCTTTTTTTTTTTTTTTTTATTTTTTTTTTAGTGATGCGTTGTGCATTTCCATACATTTTTTCCAATTCAGTTCAGCTATTTCCCTTCCTCCTCCCCCCCCACCCCCACCCCATCCCAGATCAGCATTCTGCCATAACTGTCCTGCATCTTTCTCTCAGTTTTTTTTTTTTCATTTTAGCTATAAGTGATAACCATGAGTACAAGCAATCCTTCATGCAAAACCTATCTGCAGGCTGTTGTGCCCAAAACCACAGCCCCACCATCCAGTGGGGGGTGACAGGTTTGTTTGTTCAATCAAGTTGATCAAATAGATGTCCAGACATAATTGCGTAGTTTCACCATTCACCCCAATCGCAGCCCTTACATTCTACCACGCCCCTCTTCGCAGATTGTTTCCTAGGCTTAGAAAAGGGGCACTGGTGGATGAGAGGTAAAAACAGTTCACTCTCTCTGGAGCTGTTGACTTGGACTCTGGTCAATTTGGCTGTTTCTTTCAGGGCTGACAGTTTGTCCAGGAATAACCTTTCGATCCTACTAATGAAGACACAAGCAATTAGATAAATAGGTTATTTAAGCAGCATAATAATTATGGGAGGTTACTTTAGCAAGACACATGTTTGGAATGTTAATTCCATGAAATTACAATTTTCCCCCCTGTGTTAAATATGACAGGGTCTTACTGTGCTTATAACATCTCCTAACCTGTAGAGAGGTAAGCTTTGTGGCATCAGCCATGGGTTATTTCTTCTCAAGGGAGAGCACAATAGCCATTAGATTTGGGATATACAGGCACATGGCTGCCTCTGCTGCACAGTATTTTCCAGGCAGGTGAAGGTGTAGCTGGTGCTGACGGTGGAGTCTTGCTTGACTCAGGGAGACCCATATTTGCTTTATTGGTTTAGTGGCCTTTGGTAACACTCTGGTACAGTAACTCCACCTACTGTAAGTCAAAGGATGATGGCATCTAATGTCTTGTTCTCTGGTTTTAGCTTTGTTCCTCTCTCCAAGTTCATCTGCCAGAAGAACCTGATCATGTTGCAGGAAGGTTGAATGCTGTTCCTTGATTTGCAACAAAGGCCACAGGTAAAGCCAGAGGCATGTCTGTTCCCACCCCTCCCCTCGGCCTATGACTTTAACCAAGTTTTTCCTCTGTGCCTTCACAAACTTTCCCTTTAATTTTTCTTCTTTTTACTTTCCAGAAACATGTATTTTTGCCCCATTTTTACTGGTCAGGCTCACATCAGAATAAATTGAAGACAAAGAAGTTTGGTTTGGAGCCAGATTATGGGATGAATATATGATTATTCAAATTTGAGGTAGTAAAAAGACAACATTCTCTTACAAGATAAGGAAATGGGGAGAAAGAGTATCCCCTAGAGGGTTCCTAAAGGAATTTAAGAATGGGTCTGGCTGGGCGTGGTGGCGCATGCCTTTAATCCTAGCACTTGGGAGGCAGAGGCAGGCGGATCTTTGTGAGTTCAAGGCCAGCCTTGTCTACAGAGTGAATTCCACGACAGCTGGGGCTACACGGAAACCCTGTCTCGAAAAGACCAAAAAAAAAGAATGTGTCCATGGACCAGGTGGAGATGGACCAGATGGAGCACAACTGAGAGCACAAATGGATATTTGCATTTGAGGCTATGTATCCATCTCTCCCTATGTACATATGTGCACATGCATCTGTAAAATATATTATATATATTATATTTTATACACATGCACACACACACACACACACACACACACATTTTGAATTAAAATTTTAACAACCACAAAAAAAAAAAAAAAAAAAAAAAGAATGTGGCCCAAACAGAAGCTTTAGGATAATTTTATTTGAATTTAAAGAAAATCCTCAGGACATACAGGCTGGTGATTTCAGCAGCTCCTTTGAGGAAGGGAATGGAGGAGAGAAGGAAAAAGCCATTAGGCCATGCAGGCTTAGAGGCTGTATAGAGGTCAGGCACATGGTGAGGAAAAGGAAGCTTTAAAGAAAAAATAGAGGAACACAAGATGCTAGGGCAGCCCAAAGCTGCCTTAAAGAAAGCATTTTTAGAGAACGGATGTGAGGATGAAAAGGAGAGAGTATGCTTTTCTGAAGAATTCAGGAAAGGGAGTAGACTTCTAGAGAGTTCCATGTCTGTTGCCCAGTCCAGAAGCACTGCCCTGGGAGGGCAGGCTGGATTTGGGCAGGAAAAGTTCTCTATCTCACTAATTCACTAGGCATTCCACCATCTATTTAGCATGACTTAAGGTGAACACGCCTTCCTAGGAGTGGTCACGTGACCAGATGATTGCCCAGGGAAACTGGAAAGGTGGGTCTTCCAACAGACAGAGAGAGATTTTAGAGTCTTGACCAGTTAATCTTATTGAGTTATTTGCTACTATAACAATAAGAAAATTCAGCCCAGCAAATAATCTTTCCAAAAGAGTCTGTTCAACAATGAGATGGACACACTAATTACAATCCACAGTTTCAATTTCTGTGGTTTCAGCTACCCAGAAATTGTTTTGAAAAATATAAAATGGAGAATTCCAGAAGGAAACCATTCATAAGTACTCAATCGCATGCTGTTCTGAGAATAAGAATGAAATTTAATGCCTTCCCAGCAGGACAGTGAATCATCCCTTTGTCCTGCATCTCCACTCTGTACCATTACCTGTACATTAGTCACTTAGTAGTCATCTCCGTTATAAGACTGACTCTTCCATTATTACAATGCTTGTTTTCAAGCCACTCTTTTTTATTTAATGGTCCCACAGAGTAAGTACAGAGACAGTAGCAATTCTCATACACCATGGAGAAGCTTACAGCTTACAGCTTCTCCATTAAGTCAAAGGGTGAAAGTTCAATATTTTGAGATAGAAAACATTCACATAACTGTTATTATACTGCCTTGTTATAATTGTGCTACCTTGTTATTACTGTTGCTAACTTCTTATAACACCTAATTTATAAAACTTTATCAAAGGTATATATAGAGAAAAACAAGCATAATGGACACAGAGGTCATTGCTGTCCTCCTTGGTTTCTATATCCACTGGGTCTCGGAAGGCGTGAATCCCTAGAAATAATGGTCAGGATGTCCCATTATGACATAGCTTCTTAATGCATATTTGATGAGTGCTTGTGGGTAAATCGTACTTCCCCAAGCAGGCAGGATGGTTAATTTAGGCACTAATCCAACTCTATAATTTTTTTTCCCCTTTCAGCTCTAATACTTTCTGAGTACACACAATGCCTCTGCTTCTGTCCAGACAGGAATGCAGTAAAGTTCCAGCTTTGTGAGAATTTACTAGGGTCCCAAGGGTCAGCCTCACTAGACTCAGAAGTTGAATACAGAAAAGTTCCTCAAGGGCAGATTCTCATCAGACGTATTCTCCTGAGTCCATAATGCTATTTTCATAACAGAAATACAGTCTGCCAGAGGAAAGAAACCTATGCAAATATTTTCAATATGTGGAATCAAGCTAAAGGCTCATGGGCAAACTGCGTTTGATGTAGGGCAGTATTTAACCATTGCTGTCTCAATGGGCTGCCATTTAGAGAAGGAATCAAACATAATAGCTTTCTGGATTGAGCTAGGGAATTGTGGAGATAAGAGTATGCAAATATTTCAGAGTTATTTTGACAAAGCCTAAATTTTTTAAATAGCCCTGTGTTCATCTATGTTTGTTGCACTGGAAAAATTACTTAAGGAAAGTCACTTAAGGAGGAATGGTTGGTTCTGGCTCACAATTTCAGAAGTTTCTGAGCTTTCATTATTTCACTGTTGGCATGCTCAGTTGCTATGTCTGTGCTTTGCAGGGGATGCTTCTCACCTTAGAGAAGCCAGGAAGCAAAGAGATAGCAAGGGAGAAGGCAGGCCCAATGTACCTCAAGCTCCCCAGTGATCTAGCCTATAAACCCATATGTTCTACTTTCTTCCACCCTTAGGAATTACATGACTCCATGATGAATACATCAATGGATTAGTTCAAAGATGATGTCAGATTCCTTGTCAACTAATCATCTTTCAAAAAGCTGGTAGTCAAACCTTTAACACATGAGGTTTGGAAGAGACACTGCCTCATACTCCATAATAAGCCTCATATGTGGAGGAGCTTACTTGGATTGGCATCCAAATTCCCTTACTTGGATTTTAGCAGAGAACTTTTCCTTTTCAAACTTTAACTTTCTCTTCAATATAATAAGAAGGATACTTCCTATTGCAAGGAGTAATTCTATGCCTTGAGATTTACTTGTAAAGTAATTCATAATTTGCAAAACACACTTTGCTTTATTTTATTGTTAGCAACAAGAGCATTTAAGTAAATATGTGTGTGTATTCCCTCACGAACCTATTTTAAGTATTTAAAAAGTATACAAATAAATTCTTGTAAGATATGTAGCCCTCCTCTTAAATTCATCAGTTAATAAAAATCTCATAGATCAGTTTTCATACTGATGGGAAAAACAACTGTTGTTGATTCCTCTGCTCCTTGGTTTGATACCTGTAGTTTCAATATTACTGCTGGCAGAGATCAAAGTGTTAAACTAATGCTCTGGCCCCCAGAGTTCTAACAGATTATTCATGATTTGCACTGTAACTTGAGAGCAGCTCAGATCCTGTACCAAAAGGAACTTGTGTTCATGGTGAGATGGAGTGCCAAGGACCAATTCCTTCCCAAGGTGCAGTGTCCAAAAGAAGTTCCCCAAGCAGTGTCTCCTTCTGGGACCTAAACCTTTGTCTCAGAAAATGACTGATTAGTGAAAATCTTCAGGACACAGGGATCTTGTTGTCAACAGTCATCTGCAAACATCTCCCAAAAGGCAGAAGCCCAGCTAACTGAGACAGGAGAAGCCCAAATACTGACCTTCATTTTCTGCCCTCCTAGGATCAGAGCATTCCTAGAGAGAGAGCCCCTTTCACAGATCACTGGAGCTGAGGAGCAATGAGGGGAACCCAGAAGCTGGGTTTTTCCCAAGGTTGTTCTTGGCACTGAGCATAGTATTTGGCATATTAGTTTTCTCCTCCAGCTCTAATTCAGCTCCTGAATTGCCCTGAAATCTGCTTTGCTGAGGGAGGACCTGCCAGGAGGAAGGTCTCTGTCCCAGGAACGGTAGTGACAGGTTCAGTGTTTAGCTGGGCTTTAGAAATCACTGATGCTGAGCCAGGCCTTACTGAAAACTGTCATAATTGGTTCTCCATGGACTTCTTGGCATTATTTTTTTTCAAGACTATTACATTAAAATAAAATGTGTCTTAATTGAATGTAGGAGTAGTCCCTTCAAATGTTTTACCAGCTTTACACTAGTTACACCCTAACATTCTGTCAATGTACTTGTTTAATTTTTCATTACATGAAAGGATGGGAAACAGGGAGATTCAGATGGCATCTGGTCTCTTGTCCCTGATCTTATCTGATTTTCAGGACCTTCTGCATCCACAGAGCTGGAGAAAATGTTAATCACCTTCTAGATTTGAGAAACAGCATGGTACCTCCTTATAGCCATTAAACTGGAATGCGAATTCTATTTTGTCAAGTGAATGTCACCAGCTCTTAAATAAAGCAGGAGGATAATCACCTGCTGGGTCCAGCCAGACCCTTCGACAGAGCGACTAAGTCAATACCAAGCCTGATTTTGGAACTGACAGAATCCTATCTGGAAAGATACACAGGGCTGGATTCCCAGTGTTCTGAACACAAGGAGACCAAGACTGCCTCCCTGGAATTTTCCCTCCATGTATGTGTGATTCTTCTTGGGTTGTTCTGGCTTTGAGTAATTTTTGAATCACTAATCCAGACTGAGTCCACATCTGTTGGTAACATCTGGTACTTTTGGTTTCTCCTGCTGACGACTTGTTCTAGTCTTAGGACAATAGCCTGGTTTCAGGCTGAATTTGTGACAGAAGTTAGCATGCCAGATCACTTCACAGACACAACAACCTAAGAATTAAAAGCAACCCTTGAATGATCCATGTTATTTCACAAAATATGCTTGCTAAGAAGCAGGCCCATTTCATCTCACTCCCCCTGAGTGAGGAATCTTATCGTATACAAAAGGCACAACAGCTCTGTCAAGTCCTTCATTTTAGAAGGAAAGATAAAAACAGAGAGACTCAGATGCCTTCTGGTACCTTGTCCTGACTCCTACCTGAGTTTTCAGGACTTAATGTTTTCCTCTCCTTTCTGTTCTTTCTCCTCTCCCTCTCCCTTTCCCCCTTCCTGTCCTGCTCGAAATCCAACTCCTTCTTCCTCTCTCTCTCCTTCTCCTTCTCCCTCTCCTTCTCCTACCCCCTCTTTCCAAATCTAATTTGTGAGACAGCAGAAAGCACACTATATACTGGTCTCTGGCACGTGAGCTGCCAAATTTTATTTCCCTGGTAGATGTGGTAGATTGGGGAAAGATCAGCTGTGGCTAGCAATGATTAATTTTTCGGCAGGTATTCCTACACTTGACACGGTGCCCAGCACTGTACAGCTATAGCTAGCCTATGTCCTCAGCAGAAGGGAAGGTACATACTTGAAGTAAACACCAGGGAAAAGTCGGGCAGTGGGGGGGGGGTAATGTTAATGTGAGCTAATTCCCCTAATGTAACCCATCCACATGTCTGTATATACCACCTACATTTTATCTATCTATCCATCCACTCACACACCTGAATTCTATCGATTTTGTTTCTCTGGGAAATTCTGACTAACTGAGGGACCTTCCTCAAGAGAGATGGAATGCTGAATAAGGCAGAATTTTAAAAAGAGAGAAAAGAAGGAAAGAAGGAAGGATGGAGGAAAAGGAGGAAGGAAGAAGAAATAATTGAACAAGAGAAGCAGAAATCAATGGGCAAAGCATCAACCTGAGCTGGTCTCTGATCCTGGCATGATTTCCTTCACAAAATCTTTCCATGTCTTGATATATGTATTGCAAGTTCCACATATTACCTTTGAGCAAATCTCATTGAGCCAGGATGACACGCCCTCTATTGGCCTCCCTGTGCTTTGCAGCCTTTAGCACCCCACCCCCGCCTCTGGATTCACAGTGCCACTGCTACTTTTTTTGCCAAGGTTAAATGGATTTGAGACCCAGATATTCTATCTAGGATTCATATCTGGATACCAACTCCATGATTCACATTTATCAAGTTTGACCCATGTACAAAGGCTAAGGACTCCTAAGAAAGGGACATCATTGGAAGCTGGCTGTCAAAAGCCATAGTCTGTATGTAAATGGACAAAATGGTATTTCTTGGTTTCTCATTCTCTGAGATAAACACACTCCCAAGAGTCACTAACATACACAGACACATGTGCCTATATATGCATACGTGCCTTTCCGCTGTGAAAAATGCATCATAGTCTCCTAAAAACACCTAGTAATGCCCATTGTTCCTATTCCGTTTTGAAATTTAAAGAATGAGTAGCCTGGAGAATTCTGCCAGTGTTCCCAAGAGACTGGAATGGAAGTGAATAAATGAACTTTTAAAAATAATTGGCTTCCCAAATTTGCTCCTGTCCCTGCTTCCTTATTTCTGGACAAGCCCTCTGGGAACAGCATCGTAAACCAACTCAGAATCTCTTGGCACATGATGTGTGACAGAAGCCACACCAGAGAAGCTCGTCTCTTCGGAGCTGAGTATGCTGTGGCTTGGGTGCTGCATGAAAACACTTGCCAGCTGGGCTCAAATGCTTCTTCTGAACAACTGTGTCCATTATCAGCATCTTGGCTCAGCTTATCCCGGCCTTCTCTGTTTGTTCTAACCTGACTCAAATCATTTCCTTTGAGGCCTGGAGCCTAGCTTAGTAGGTTCAATTCCCAACCATACTCCAACACACACACACAGAACAGAAAAATAAAACTAAAAGAACATGTATTTTGAATCTTCAAATCAAAGTACGTATATTTATCCCAAGTCACATAGTTATCCCAAGGTCATATATTTACCCCAGAATAGATTTGAAGTGTGTTTCTTTTAAACGTGAACGTAACTATTCAAAATCTAACTCCACAAAATCCTCAGAACACAAAATCCTCAGAACACAATATTCACTCACTTAACAAATACTTGGTGATCAATTATTTTGAGGCATTGGTTCACTTGCTGAGGATACAAAAAAGTTTCTCAGTTGCAAACAAATACCCCCCAGGGAGTCAGAAAATAAGATAACAAGGCTATAAGCAATAATGATCTCAAATTACACAAAGTTTCTCTAACAAAAGTAAACAGAGTACCATGTTGGAAAGTAGATGATAAAAAGAAGTGTTTGCTATGTAAGGTAGCATAAGCATTCAAATTTTTATTCAGAGCTGGTGTGAGGAACTTGTCTTTGAAAAAATAATGTTTTGCCAGCGTGGTGGCACATGCCTTTAATCCTAGCACTTGGGAGGCAGAGGCAGGTGGATCTTTGTGAGTTCAAGGCCAGCCTGATCTACAGAGTGAGTTTCAGGACAGCTGGAGCTACAGGGAGACCCTGTCTCGAAAAGACAAAAACAAAAATGTTTTGAATGAAAAAAATAATAAAAATTGAAGACCAGCCCTCCACAAAAGCAGAGTTATGGAACTTGAGGTAAGCAATGGCAGTTAGTTAAGAAAGGCTGGCTGTGGGGCAGAACGCAGACTTCTGGGTACTGTGAGCTGGGAGGGCACAGAGAAGCAGCAGCTGGAGTCTAGAGGCTTTATTTTCCATAATGAGAAGTGCGGATGCTCTTTCAGATATCACATAACATTTTAGCAGGGAGGTAACCACCAACATATGCAGTGGTTAGCTAAAAATGTCTCAAGTGTAAGGGCCTGTAGCTAGGCTCAGAGAAGATACATTGCTTCCACTGAAGCTGACAGATAAAGAATGAAAAGGCAAGGGTAGTAAGACTTTCATATCTTGGGTACAGACTGCCCCCAATGACCAATGTTGAAGCCTTGGTCCCAGCCTACAGTGCTATTAGATGGAACCATCTGAGGGGTGGGGTCTTGTGGAAGGAAGTTAGGTCGCTAGGGATATGTCCTTGGGAAAGATGCTGGATGCCAGCCCCGGTGGTTCTCTCTTTGCCTTCTGGCCACCATGAGACAAATAGATCCATCCACTTTATTTTTACTCCACAGGGCAGAGCAACCATAGACAGAAGCCATAAGCCAAAATATACTTTTCATATTTTGTCTTTTTTTTTTTTTGCAAATGGTCAATGACAAACAACTTCACACAGCAACATTTTTTATATATTTTTTTAATTTATTTATATTTTTTATCAAATCTAGACCCGTGCCCCTCC
>VZQC01007930.1:378574-425473 GCA_009823505.1 Rhizomys pruinosus
GAAAAGCATGTTTGGCAGATGCAAAATGAGCTCTGGTGGGGTGGGGGAATTCGCTGCCAACTTTTCTTCTATCGCCTTCAGAATTTGGTGGGGTTTCACGTTGATGTCTTTTATGCATCTGGAGTTGACTTTTGTACAGGCAAAGAGTAGGGGTTTCATTTTATCTTCTAACAAGTGTTGATCCTCAGTTTTGCCAACACCATTCTTCGAAGATGCTGTCTTTTCCTATTGTGTCTTCTTGGCCCCCTTGTTCAAATATGAGATGTTTGGTGAAATGCATGTAGTCAAGTTTGGATCTTCGTTTTGTTCCATGGTCAACAGGTCTGTTTTTGTGCCTATACCAGGTGTTTATAGACTATAGCCCGTAGTATAGTTGGAAGTCTGGTTAGATCAGACCCCCTGTGTAGCTCTTTTCACTCAGGGTTGTTTGGCTATCAGGGTCTTTTGTTTTTTCCAAATGAATTTTAAGGATTTTTTTCAAGCCTGTGAAGAAAACTGTTGGGGATTTGATTGGCATTGCATAAATCTCTACAAGAATTTCGGTTTTAGTAGAGATGGAATTTTACATATTAGTTTTCCCAATCCATGAGCTGGGAGGTTTTTCCATCTTTTTTTTGATCTTTCTTTTAATTTTTTTTTATTTTTTTTTGTTGTAGAGATCTTTGGTGTCTTTGGTTAGGTTTGTTCCTAGGTATTTTATTGTTTTGAGCTATTGTGAGTGGGAAGGTCTCTTTGAAGTCTTTCTCCAGTTTTGCTTGTTCTTGGTGTAAGAAAGGCCATTGATTTTTTTTTTTAGGTTAATTGGTATCCTGCCACTTTGCTGAAGCTTAAAATCATTCTAGGAGTTTTCTGGTAGAGTTTTTAGCATCCCTTAAGTAAACAATCAATCATTCAGCAAACAGGGATAGCCTGACTTCCTCTTTTCCCAATAGTACTTCCTTTAATTTTCCTTTTCTTGCCTTATTGCTCTGCAAGGTGTTTCAAGCACTATTGAAGAGGTAGTGTGGTGACAGGGGGCAAGCCTTGCCGAGATTCCTACCCTTAAAGGCAAATATTTCTGCCATTTCCCCATTTTGGATGATGTTGCAGTGGTTTTTTTGTACATGCCTTTGATTACATTGAGGATGATCCCTCCAATCCAATTCCTTCTAAAACTTTAAACAGAAGGGATGCTGGATTTTTGTCAAGGATTTTTCAGCATCAATTGAGACTGATGGTTGTTTTGTGCTTATTCCATTTATGTGTTTGATGATGTTTATTGATTTTCATATGTTGAACCATCCCTGCATCTCTGGTACTTTTCATCTTTTGAAGATAATTATTTCAGCTATTTTCTCACACTAATGGAAAGCTGCCTGATACAGATGTATAATGTATAAATGACCTGTTGCATCCATTTATACTTAGCTTGTGAAATCAGCTCCTCCCACATGGTGAAATGTCTTCAAATCAGTATCATTTAGAGTGCTGAATTTCTTAGAACAGCTCTTTCACCTTGACAGGCATGGGCCAAAAGTGTTGGGGGTATGCATTATTGAGTAAATTTGTTAATAATTATAAAAGTTATTCTTGGGCTGGAGGGATGGCTCCAGCGGTTCGATGGCCTAGCGGTTAAGAGCGACGACCGCTCTTGCAGAGGACCCGGGTTTGATCCCCAGCATCCACATGGCGGCCGAGAACCGTCTGAAACTCCAATTCCAGGAGAACTCCAGTTCCAGGGGAATCTGAGACCCTCTTCTGACCTCCGCGGCATTGCATGACACGGATGCCCAAACCTACACGCAGACAGTACACTCATACACATACAAAAATAAATAAAATTAAAAAAAATGTTTTAAAAAAAAAAAAAAAAAAAAGTTATTCTTTAGGGCTGGAGAGATGACTCAGTGGTTAAGAACAACAGCTGCTCTTGCAGAGGACCTAGATACAATTCTGAGCACCCAAATAGTGGCTAACAACACTTACCCATTTCCAGGGGATTCAAATTCTTCTTTCTGGCTTTTTGTGTGGTGCACTTACATGGATGCAGGCACAGAACTCTTAAACATAAAAAAAATAAATGATTTTTAAAAATTTAAAGCTCCCAGCTCTAAGTAACACATCTACAGTAGAACCTCTACACCTAAGACCATGAACATAGCAGAACGGGGGGGGGGGTAGAGAGAATACTAACACATATTTCAACTCTCACCAGCAAAGTTTCCTCACGCAATAGAATGTGATGCACACAGAAGGCCTCACGCAATTGGCTGAGTTTTAGAGAATAAAAGACTATAGAGTATGTGTCCTTGAACTAGACTTCTATGTTAAACCTCTTCCACCCACAGCTCAGGGAGCATTATGGAAGAGGGTCTGAAAGATTGTAAGAGTCAGGGTTGATGCTTGAACATAAGGAAACAGAGGCTTTCAGGCCCCTGGAAATCTGCTCGTATGAACTCGCAGCAATGGAACCAGCATGCATAAGACCCATGCCAATTCAACCAGACAAAAATCCCAGGATAGAATGAGGGAAATGGGCAGCGGGCCCCAATCCTAACCTAGTAACTATTGATAAAAGATTACTTCTAGATAAAGGAGAGCAGATCTTCCTTAAGATCTCTAGACAGGCTGACTAGACTCCATTGGAGGAACTTGCACCAAAGGACATCTAGGTACAAATGCTTAACCAGATAGGACTTAATATTTATGACAGGATGAATGAAATCTTGTTGGGGGTGTGGCTATGGGAAGATATAGATTGGAGAGGGAAGTCTAAATTGATTAAGAACTATTATATGAATGCACAAAAAGTCCATAAAATATTTATGGTCTTTTAAGCTGTTGCTTAATTAGAAGAGAAGGGGACAGTATTTTCAGTGGGATAATAAAAGAGTTTGGTAAAAGTCCATGATGATGACAATGGAAGACTGCTGTCTCCAAACCATCCCTATACTATAGCAAGTGCTGCATTTGGCAGCACTGCTGTCACCTGCTCAGCAGGAGGAATCAGCTCTGCTGAACACCTGAAGCAAGGTCTTGTGAAAAAACCCAGCTGCAAGGGAGGGAGGGATGGAGCAGACCCACAGTGCGGATACTTGGAACTTTTATTCCATTCTCTGCCAGCAGTTATTTCTGAGATGAAGAGTGTGAACTCAGAAGCTGAGAAGCAAGGAAGCCAAGCAGTTGGGTTCTTATTCCAAACTCAGATTACACCGACTGTTCTCACATTGGCTAAGCAGGTGCACTGGTCCTCATTTCAGCAAATGACTTCTCCATCCTCCAGGTGATGGGAATTATGCTTGATTCCTCTCTTTATATCCCCTGACCAATCTGTCTATCAAGCCTATTAGGCTGTACACTCAGCACATATCAAGGATCCTTCCTTCAGTGCTGCAAAGCCCTCCCCTATCTCTCCCCAGATTTGGGTAATACTTTTCAACTGATCTCCCTATCAATATCCTCTCAACATTGCAGTCATAAAAGCCTGTCAAAAAGTAGGTCAGGAAGGTGTCAATTAATTCACTTACCTTCAGGTGTGGGCTGAACTCAGTGACTCAATTCCCAAAAGCAGAGTATAGAGACAGATCACACCTTTTTAGTGGAGAATTGGGCAAACACCAATAGAATCAGGTAATAAAGCTCCCATTTCCAGTGTTCAGTGATTTATCATATACCCTATGTTCTGCTGTTTGCAAACATCATAAGCCTGGTCTAATCATGAGGAAACATCAGACAAAACCAAGTTGAGAGAAATCCGGAAGCATAAGCACTACTCTTCAAAACTCTCAAAGAGAGGAAAATCAATAAATAACTGAAGAGAGACCCAAAAAGATCAAGCAGACATACTGAGTAAATGCATGCTGTTCTGGAACAGAAGCATATTAGTGAGCACTTGGGTGAAGACCCAGCTGAGCCATGCAGCAGCCCCCCGCCCCTTGTCTGTGGCTCTTGTTTCTGGTGGTTTTAGTTACCCAGGCCCAGTCATGCTGTAATGACATTATGCCAAATTGTACAAACATACAATCCATAAGTTAAGTTATGCACTTTTCTGAGCAGTGCAATGAAATCTTGAGCCATTCTGCTCCATCCTGCCCTGAATATGAATGATGTCTTTGTCCAGTGTATCCATATTATAAATGCTCCCTGCCTGTCAGGCAGTTAGTACTTGTCATAGTTATTAGGTTGACCATTTTATATCAAAATGTTTGTACTCCAGTAATCTTCATTTTACTTAATGATGGCTCCAACAAGAATGGTAGGACTAGTAATTCAGATTCTCGAAGTGTTAAATGAAAAGGTGACATCTTTTGACTTAATTAAAAGGGAAAATATTATATACTGACCATTAAGTAAAAACCTTGTATTCCTAAAATTATTAAAAAAAAAACAAAGTTCTGTTCTTTCTTTTCTGTTACTATAATAAAGAACTTGAAATAAACAACTTAAATAGAAGAATAGGGTTTCTGTCCATCTACTTTTGGTCTGTGGCAAGGCAATCATATATCATGGTAAGAAGCACATAATAGAGCAAATCCACTTACCTTACAATGGCCAAAAAGGAAAAGAGCAGCACACACAGATCAAAGGACTTTCCCAGTGGCCTCCTGTCTCCCACTAGGCTCTACCTCTCAGAGGTTTGTAGCACTTTCCAATAGCACCATATGCTGTGACCAAGGCTTTCACCCAATGGCCTGTGGACAACAGTCCAGATCAAAACTTAAGCCTGCACCACACTGCAAAATTTACAAATGCACTGCATGAAAGTGCATAAAAGATGGAAAAAGTGTTAACTGGCACGGCTCCATACCCATGTTCTGAGCATCCACTGGGGTCTTAGAACATGCTCTCTGAAGATAAAGAGGTCTACTGCCACTTTGGAAATGGGAACCTATAATGTTAAGTCTTTCAGCAAACATGCCTTGGTTATGTGAGAGGAAAATGTCAGAAGACTCTAGATGAATGGTCTGTGATGACACTGTGCTACCTATGAAATAGTTCTCCAAATTAAAGCTCTTCCAAATTTTTAAAAATAAGAAAATGCAGACCCAGAGATATCTCTGTGAGATCAATGCCAGCCTGGTCTACACAGCAAATTTCAGGCAGCTAGGTCTACAAGGGGACCCTATCTCATTAACCAAAAACAAAAAAAGCAAATGCAAAGTCAGGTCATTCCAATCCTCTGCTCAGGCTGGCAGTGTGGTCTGACCCTTCTGATATAACTTCTGACTGTGCCAACTCTATGCCATCACACTGTGTGTGCCATCACATTGTGTCCTCTTCCAACTCCTGGCATGTTCCCAACGTGGGCACTGTGCACTCGATAATCTGTTTCCCAAAATGCTCCTCACACAAAAGCATGTAGTTTCATTGGGTCTCAATTCAAATATCACCATCTTAGACCTTCCTCTGATCACACATCTAAAACTGGGGCTTCCCTTCATAGTCTCTAACATTTTCTTTTGCTGCTATTATTTTAGCCCTTGTTGTATGGTTCTTAATATGGGCTTACTTGTTTGCATTGTCCTTTGGCCTCTGGTTACAACGTAAGTCCAAGGAAGATTTTTTGACTGCTATGTCTTCAGTTCCCTCTAGCACATGGTAGGTACTCCATAAATGATTTTCTAAGAATTAAGATGGCCTTGGATGTTTATTCAACTTTGACTGACATAGTTTCCTGTGCCACAGATTTCTTATGAACTTGAACATGTTCAAGACTGTGAAGTACTGAGCACAGTATTTATAAGAAATTAGACCTCATCACTATCTGTGTTCCCTTTGCTATCATTCCAGCTCTCACAACTTAGTATTTCCATTACTGATTAGTCACAAGTAGCAATAGATTTTACATTGAATTGGCACTAAACTGAGAGATGGTAACGTGATTAACTGTTAAAACACACAGATGCCTACATATGGAAAAAATCCATGGCTCCTATAAGCTATATTACAGGAAGAAGTCAGAAGCATAATTTCAAGGCAAGAATTTAGGATTTATTTCTGAGTCCAAAATGAAAAGGAGTAGTTTTCCAAGTGGACTCATCCCTCAGGAAAGGCTAGGGCCTTTTCCCAAAGAGAATCACTATGTCAACCCCAGTTTTTGGAAGGGAGTTCCAGTTTCCATCTTTCCACACTTACTTAACACATGGCCACATTAGACATTCTCATTTGGACTGAATTATAATCTAGCTGGACTAATAAGGGAGAAGAGAAGAACACTTACATTATCACAAGGCAAGCTAGGCACACCACTCTGTTCCCTTGTCCTGAAATAAGAAAAAATAGACCACGAGAATCAGAAAGACGCTATATTGTTCAATTGCTTTAGAACCTAAGGAAAACAATCATGTCTATGGAGTGATCTGCTACATCTGTCTTCCTACTGTTCATAGCGATGATGATGATGAGAAAAGTGCTTATTATTAATATTCTTAAGGAACGAGAGTAAATGAAATCTGTCATGCAATCAATGTTAGGCATAAAATTATTGTATTGTTTTACCACTGCCAGTATTTTCTCTTATTAATAATTACATACCAAACCCTATGATAAACACATGTCATGCTAACTTAACAACATTTTTGCTTAATTTAACAAAGTTATGAAACAGCTACTGACTTTTTCTCTCTTTTAAAAATAATTTTTATTCTTAAATATGTGTCTGTGCATGTGTGTCTGTGGGGAGGGCTGAGTATGTATGTGCACATGACTGCAAGTGCCCGTGGAGGCGAGAAGAATAGATCAGATCCATTGGAACTGAAGCTATAGGCAATTGTGAACAAGCTGAAAGAGTTTTCAGAATCAAACTGTGGTGCTCTGTAAGGTCATTAAGTCCTCTTAACCACTAAGCCATAGCTCTAGCCCCTGTACTCATTTTGGAGAAAAGAACACTGAAATTCAGCATGTTTTGTGTGTCCAAAATGAATGCAGAACTAGAACTTAGAGCCACTTTCTGCAGACTTGCTATGTCTCACTTCTCTTGTCTTTACAGAGCTCTGCTATTTATACATGCTGATTGGTATTAGGTTCACATTTATTCTGCTTAGGTCACAAATCTTATTGTCCAGGCACACATGCCAAGTGTGATCAGAAAAACCAGAGCTTGAAATTGAATTTCCTCTGCTCTTTGGCCTCGACAGCTTGCAGGTTAAAGCTAAACGTATGTGTTGTCCGTCTCTGAGGCCAGGCCCCAGGGACATTGATTGGCCTGAAAGTTAAATGGCACAGGAAACAGTCTCAGAAAAGCAGACTCTTTTGTCTTCTTTAGTCAGACTTGTGGCAACAGTCAAGGGAACTTTGCCAAATGTAGCGAAGGTATTTTTCCAGAGATGTTCCTTGAAGGAATAGAAGGATTCTTAGGTTTAAGAGAAAATGGAAATCCCTTTCTCTTTCCAAATTGGAAACTAAAAAACAAGGCAAATTAATTTGTGGCAGACATCAAAGCAGAGTGGTGCCACATAAGCAAATGTGAATCCTGCCCAAGAGAATAAAAATATTAGTCAAAGTGCTAGGTGACAGATAGCATGGTCAGAAGGAGGCCTCTTCAGGGTCAAGAATGAGTTATGGTGGCGGAGACCTCTGTGTACACTCAGCATGGATGATGCTCGGCCCATAAACCTCAGACAGCTCGGCCCATGTTCATCCCACACGTTGTGAATTCCGATTTCACGCCTGCTGGTTTATCCTTGTAGGCCTTAAAGAGGACACAAAAGAAGAACCAGAACAGTAGAAACAATCCGTTCTGGAACATTCAGCACAGCCCTGAGTTGTAACGATAGCAGAGAGAAGACTACACTGTCCCTAATTGGTTCCCAGCATCTCTACAGAGGCAGATATTTAAAACTTATGAATCTACAAATTAACACAAGCTAGAATAATACTTCAAAGCACAATGAATGCAGGTTTCTTGTCCTAGATAAATCTGCTAGGGTATAGATGAGGTCAGAGAGGCATTTCTGGCTAGCTTTGTGGACAAACTCTGACATCTCTCCTACATTACATGAATATTCATATGTTTTTCCAATTTCTTTTATTTCATCTACTCAATTTTGTGAGTTACCTTGTGGTTACCTTGCTACTGATTATTTAATTTTATTTATTGATTGATTTTTATTTTATGTATATGAGTGCTTTGCCTGAATGTATGCCAAGCACATCATGTGCATGCAGTACCCTCAGAGGCCAAGAAGAGGTGTGTGATGCCCTAGAGTTAAGGGTGATTGTCAGCTGTTATATGGGTGCTGGGAAGCAAATGCTGGTCCTTTGCAAGAACAAACAGTACTCTTAGCTGCTTACCCATCATCCAGCCCCCTATGTATTCATTTTCTACATCTGGTCTCATTATGTAGCCCAGGTTGGCCTTGGACTTTCGGTTCCTCAAGCTCAGCCTCCCAAATGATGCTATCACAGGTATGTGCTGTGTGTGGCTTCTTTACTTTAAAAAAATTAATTATTATTTTTATTTTATGTGTATGAGTGTGATGCCTGCATGTAGGTGGGTACACACATGTCATGTAATGCTCACAGAGGGCAGAAGTTGGCATCAGATCCCATGGAACTGGAGTTACAGACAATTGTCAACCACCCTGTGGGTGGTGGAAATCAAACCCAGATCCTCTTCAAGAGCAGTCAGTCCTCTTAATCACAGAGCCATCTCTCCAGCCCCTGGCTTCTTTACTACTTTTAACTAGTGTTTACTGTTTTAAACCCAAGTATTAATCAAACCTAGGATGCAAAGAGGAATCAAACAGCAAGCCCTCTAGAAATTTGAAGTTTTAAGATGGGTGCAAAACAGGGAAAACAACTAGATCTGGACAGATATTATCAGTACTTTACAAAAAAATGACAGAATGATCTCTTCTCAAAAGGAAAAAAAAAAGAAAAAAATGAATTGATTATTCATTGGAGTCAAACAATTTCCAAACAAATATTTGAAAAAGAAGTATGTAAAAAAAAAAAGAGAAAAAAAAAAGGAGTATGTGATGTAGAAAGGTTGATGAAGTTTTCTATTCCCTTCAAATAGCAATAATTGCTTCTTCAATCAATAATCCTTGATAGAAACATTTTTCTGTAGTGCAAATGTGATCATCTTACATTTAAATTTTGAGCCTCATTCATTGAAGTTTAGTTCCGTTTCTCTTTGGGTTTCAATTTTGTGGTTAATCTTAGCTGCTATGAAATCTCTTGCTTTTCTGCTGAGGGATACCCATCATCTATAGGTTAATTGTTCCGGTTGGCTGTGTTTTATATTATTACAATGCGGCCCCTTCTGTCTCCCATTCAAATGATAAACTTTGGCAAAGCCTGAAGTCAAACATTTATATGTCAGTAATTTCCTTGATATTTTAACATGAAAAATATAAGATCAAAAATATGACCTTCTCTTTTCTATAAATAATGTGGATGTATTAACAAGCAAGGCAAGCATAAGGACAGAGGGTTCCAGTGCAGCCTTTCCAGGAATTTACTCCCTTTTAAGAACTCAGTGTTGGGCTGGAGAGATGGCCTAGCGGTTAAGAGCGCCGACAGCTCTTACAAAGGACCTGGGTTCGATCCCCAGCACCCACATGGCGGCCGAGACCCGTCTGAAACTCCAATTCCAGGAGAACTCCAGTTCCAGGGGAATCCGATACCCTCTTCTGAACTCCGCGGCATTGCACGACACGGGTGCACAAACCTGCATGCAGACAGTACATCCATACACATAGAGAAATAAATAAAATTAAAAATTAAAAAAAAAAAAGAACTCAGTGGATCAAATTCTAGATCATTGTCTTATTTCAGGCTACAAAGTGGCTACTAAAAAGGGGTGAAGGAGACAGGGAGGGTGTGCTGGTGGGTGGCTTTAGCTGTCAACTCGACACAACTGGGTAGAGGAAATCTCAGTTGAGGAATTGCCTCCATTGGATTGCCCGTGGCCATGATTATGGGACACTTTTTCCATTGTTGAGTCATGTGGGAGAGCTCAGCCCACTATGGGCACATGGTCCTCCGTTGTATTAGAAAGCAGGCTGAGCACAGATCAGAGGAGTAAGACAGTAAGCAGCTAAGTACTGGACTTCCATGGTCTGTGCCCCAAGTGTCTGTCTCGAGTTCCTACCTTGGTTTTCCTTAATGATGAACTGTGCTGTAAGCTAAATAAACCCTTTCCTCCCCAAGTTGGTTTTGGTCAGTGTTTTTTGTTTTTTGTTTTTTGTTTTTTTTAATTAAAATTTTTTTTATTAATTTTTCCGTATGTGTATGAATGTACTGTCTGCATGCAAGTTTGTGCACCCGTGTCGTGCAATGCCGCGGAGGTCAGAAGAGGGTGTCGGATTCCCCTGGAACTGGAGTTCTCCTGGAATTGGAGTTTTGGACGGTTCTTGGCCGCCATGTGGGTGCTGGGGATCGAACCTGGGTCCTCTTTAAGAGCGGTCGGTGCTCTTAACCGCTAGGCCATCTCTCCAGCCCCTGGTCAGTGTTTTTTAACACATTAATAGGGAGTCAGCATCTGCACCCAGTCTTTCTTTTACATCATTTTATTTTATTACATTAACATTTTAGTTAACAAACAATAACAATGTCCATTATCATATTTAGTACACATGAACCACACCCTGCTGGGACCAAGAAGCACAGAGCCTGTGTGTAACAAAAAGGCATTTGTGAGTGATGAATCCCCAGGGTAAATTTATTAGCAGACAAATAATAATAGCAAACTAGAGAAAGGACACTACTCTATGACTTTTGCATTATTGGAGTCAATGTTTTGTGTTTGCACTTTTAAAAAGGCATCTGTTGTATGATCTGCAGCAGAAGCAAAGTTGGAAGTCAAACATACATAGTACCGAGAGTCAAGATTCAAAAGGGGCTGATGTGTTTATAAAATAAAGTTATAACTTGAAAACCAAAGATTAAGTTAAGAAGAAAAGATTTATAAGAAATACTGAGGGAAACAGATAATATTTCTATTCAGCTTCAGCAACCCAGGGCTCAGGGAACATTGTGGAAGAAGGAGGTGGAAAAATTGTAAGGGCCAAGGAGATGGTGCAAGACCAAATGGAAATGAACCCTACAAGCTCCCGGGACTCTGTTCATATGAACCTACAGCATTGGTATTAGCATGCACAAGACCCATACAAGCTCAGATGGACAAAAACCCAACACAGAACTGTAGAAACCCATTTCTACAGTGGCAGAGCTCATCCTTGGCTGAGGAAATATTGGCAGCAGTCAGTGGTCCGGTGAGGAAGACCTGGCCTTCTTTAGAAAAGAGACACTGGGGGGCTGGAGAAATGGTATGTCGGTTAAGAGCACCCGCCGACTGCTCTTGCAGAGGACCTGGGTTTGATCCCCAGCACCCACATTTCAGCTGAGAACCGGTTCTGGGGGAATCTAACACCCTCTTCTGACCTACACAGCATTGCACGACGTGGGTGCACAAACCTACATGCAGACAGTACATTCATACACATAAATAAATGAACAAATAAATTTTAAAAAATTAAACAAAAATTAAAAAAAAAAGAAAAGAGACCCTAGATAGGCTGACTAGTACTTAGCGTAGGAGCTGGCACCAAGGAGTGAGCTGGGAGAGTGATTTGGTGCAATGGACCCTAGCACAAATGAGAGAAGGTGTGAACTCCTGGGGCCAGGGACTGCAGGAGGGTGCCAAGGGAGAAGCAGGGATAATGGCGATTGGGAGAATGAGTCTAAATTTGATTAAGAAATGTCCTATGAAATGCGCTCAATAAAAATTAACTTAAAAAAAGACTGATTGAAAAATTATGTTTGAAACACATAAAAATTTCAATAAGAAAAAGAAATACTGAGGGAAAGAGATAGTCTTTCTAACATATAGTTTGTTAGAAGTTAAGAAAATTACTACAATTTGAGTTGTTTTTATAGTAACAAAGGAAAAATGATGACTAGGCCTATTAAAAGAATGTGCATCCCGACTAACAAATTCAACACTAAGAGCAGCAGGATGATACACTCACCTATTAAGATATCAAAAATAGGGCTGGAGAGATGGCCTAGCGGTTAAGAGCGCCGACCGCTCTTACAGAGGACCCGGGTTCGATCCCCAGCACCCACATGGCGGCTGAGAACCGTCTGAATCTCCAATTCCAGGAGAACTCCAGTTCCAGGGGAATCCGATACCCTCTTCTGACCTCCGCGGCATTGCACGACACGGGTGCACAGACTTGCATGCAGACAGTACATTCATACACATACAGAAATAAATAAAATTAATAAAAAAAAGATATCAAAAATAAAGGTTCTGGCTTCATGCTGGTGCAAATCAACTTGATGAACTTGTAGAAGAATTTAGCACTGTCATCAGTATCCTAAACGATACACACTCTTATTCTCTGATGTATTTTCTATCACTGAAAACGTTCCTAAAGATAAACGAATTCCAGCCATTTTATATGCCAAAAGGCCCATCTCATCTGCCTATGCACAAGGAAGAAAGAGACGTGAAAATTGGAGGAAGCATGGAAACATTGGGGCTAGGGGAGAACACAGAGAGGTGGCTGGGAAGAAGAAAATGACCTATTCAAATTTGAGAGAATCATGATTTATTAGAAGGATTAAATAGTAGAATATTGATGACCGTAAACCCAACACTTTCAAATATGTTAGATAATATGAAAATATTACAATTAGATGTTGCTTAAATTCTAATGCCAAATTCCATATTAACCACTATTAAGCATTAGACAAGTTGTGGTTTCATGAAAGCTTACATGTAAAATATAAACAATAAAAAACTATAAATTTCATCTAGTAAAATGTAGCTTTCCATGTAAGTGCCATGACATTTTTAATGAATTATCTGAACTACATGGAAAGCACTTGATATTTGCAGCATTCATGATTACAGATTCAGTATGTGGCTTGGCCCAAGCTAAAAAGACAGAGAGCAAGGTGAGAAAAGTAGGGGTATGAGGCAGAGAAGGAAAACAGCAAACAGGCCTACATTTCCACGCTGCCATAAGCTTCACAAGAAGTGACTGGTTATTCGTTCCCAAATGACACTTCTGCATTTCAGATGGATCACTCATTGGAAGAATAGGTAAGCAATCCTCCTGTTCTCACAGTTTCTTACTTGACATTGATCAAATGATGTCCCATTGAGCATTAATGTCTTACCACATCTATCTGTGTCACCCAATCTTCAAGCAGTCTCCAAGAAGTCAGATCTCATGTCCCATGTACTAGGTCAGAGTCTTGAAGCAGCATGTTGAGCTGGAGTTTATACTGTTCCGATGGGTTACATGTAAGCAGAGGTGATGACACTCTGCAGTAGTGGGAGCCATGCAGAAGGTGCTAGACCAGCCTAGCTTGGGAACTCAGGCAGCTGGGGTGTGTGTACTGTTTCCAGACCACACAACGCAAATTGGGAAGAGGCTGGAAGGCAGGTGGAGCCACGCAAATCCAGAAAGGTCTGGAAATTTGGGGGTTTATATTATTTGTATCATTATCTCAATATCATAAATAAGGTATGTTCTAACAGATTTACCAACAAAAATGCTGTCTTATTAAGCCTGTCTTATTTTTATATACATACACATAGAAAGAATTTTTTTATATATACAATAAAGATAAGCAATTCATCTATTATTTCACAAGCAGTACATAAAATTCATAAGAAATGAGCAAACTTCTGTTTGAGCCAAAATTTCCTCTACTTTCTTCCATATATAGGACTCCTCTGAAAATTAAGAACTATAATATCTAAATCTAAGTTCACCCACAAACCATTTGACTGATTTAAGTCAAACTGCTTCATATCCATGAACTTCAGTTTCTTGAGCTCTAAAATAAGGGATATTAGACTAAACCACTGGATTTAAAATCTTTTAAAATGTGATCCACAATGAAGAGTTCGCAGTAATATTTTTTAAATGTATTTATATTTTGTGTGTATAAGTAGTTTGCCTGCATGTAAGTGCATCCATGTTGTGCAACACCAGCAGAGGCCGGAAGGGGGCATCAGGTCCCCTGGAACTGGAGTTACAGACAGTTGTGAGCTGCCATGTGGGTGCTGGGAACAAAATCTAGGTCCTCTTAACTACTGAGCCATTTATAGATGTCCCTATTTATGTACAAATGAATTTATACATAAAAGCATTTATATAGAAAAATTTAAACTTCTTTATCAAAGTTTACCATATGAATCAAATCTATTTTATATTTATTCTTTTTTTTTAAACTCTTATCTACAAATTACTAAAACAGTTTCACACTCAGACCAGAATTCAACCCTAGACCAAAAGACCCTTGAAATTCCTTTCCGTATGAGGTTATGACTGCCATCTGGGTGACAGCTGCAGGGTAGAATGCAAGCCCATGAACTCAATCTGTTTCCACAAACTGGTAAAAATACAGGTCAACAAACTGATGGAGCCTTGGGCTAGAGGTTTTATACACGCTCAACCTTGTTGACATAGCCTGTGAACTAGTACATGCCATCTGCATCTAGACCTTAACCTATACATTGAGAAGAATAAAAGTAATCATTGGCCTCACAGAATCACCACAGAGGAAGCTCAGAATGCCAGCAAAGCCCTGTAGAAATGCTACACAACCTTCCTGGTAGTGTCCCTTTCTATTAGCAAGAAATAGTTTATAGCAGACAGCATCAGAAAAGTGATATACAAAATGTACTGTCTAGATGATAGCACTTCTGACCTTGCCAAGACCTAGGGAGATATTTTTCTATTCTCTCCATCCTCAGGAACATGACTTCTGCACTAAAAAAGAAGGATATAATATGAAAAGAGATGAATGCATTTTAGAAATATCGCATACAATTCCAGAAAAAAATACTGTTCAATTTCCTGGGGAATTTGAAGATATTTTCAATATTTCAAAGAAAAACAAAATCCAAATTTGTGAGATAAGTTTTATTTAATTCATCTTGTCAGCCTCAGTGGAGATCAGATGCAATTGAAGATAGAGTTTCCATGCTGTAGATACTGCCCAAGCAAAGGGTGGGTAGCCATTTGATTAAGTTGGAAAGAAGGCTGGATCATGCAGCAGTGAGGGAATAGGTTGTTCATTCATTAGATAGGGATGGGTTTACCACTATCTCATTACAAAGATGGTACAGTTACTCCACTTCCCATATTCACAAGCTTTTCCATAGGAGTATACATGTCTTCCCATCAGAGAATAAATTCTTGATCATTTCCATGCCCTTGTAGAAACTGATCTCACAGCTTAATGTAATGAGATTGAGTGGAATGGGATAGAACCGAGTATGATAATAGAGTAGAGTAGAGTAGAGTAGAGTAGAGTAGAGTAGAGTAGAGTAGGATAGGATAGGATAGGATAGGATAGGATAGGATAGGATAGGATAGGATAGAATAGAATAGAATAGAATAGAATAGAACAGAACAGAACAGAACAGAACAGAACAGAACAGAACAGAACAGAACAGAACAGAACAGAACAGAACAGAATAGAATAGAATAGAATAGAATAGAATAGAATAGAATAGAATAGAATATTGAAGACAACACTTCACCAAGGCATCCTTTTAATTACACCATGATGTATTCAGAGTTTGAGTGTACATTCTGAGCTCAAGGGGGATGTAAATGCCGCAGTCCTTCCAGAGTGACCTGCCTTTCCCAGGCCCTGGGATCCCTTCAGGGCTGCATAGAGTATGCATTCATGATTTTAAGTGGAGATAATATTCAGCAGAATCCAGCATTGCACAGAGGGTGAATTTGTCTGTGTAGTGGCAAAGCTTCCCTGAGCACTGTGTGGTTCCCAAGCCTGGAGGCTAGGTGAGAGAGACAGAAGCAGGTGGCAGCTGTGCTTTCCTGGGTGTGGGATCACAGCATCACTGTGGAAACACAGATCAGAAACAAGCTAGGGCAGTGGTTTCTGTAGCAGTGACCTGCAGGGAGAGTGCATTACAGCTTCTGTTTACAGTTACTCCGTAGCTCATTTAAAAATGTGTACGGACACATACACATGTATCCCTGGGCCTTGCTTTAAAAAAGTTACAGGGGCTGGGATTTGAAAACAATTATTACCTCAGGGTTGGAAATGCACCATGATGCATTCATGAAAGTTTTATTTAATTCATCTTGTCAGCCTCAATGGAGATCAAATGCAATTGAAGATAGAGTTTCCATGTTGTAGATGCTGCCCAAGCAAAGGGTGGGTAACCATTTGATTAAGTTGGAAAGAAGGCTGGATCATGCTGCCTTTTTTATTATAAACTTTTTATTAAAATTTTGTATTCCATACACAATTTTTCAGTTAGTCTTAATTGCCTTTATACCTGCTTCTCCCTTGGCACAGTCCTGCAGGCCCCTCCCAGAGCTCACACATTCTGTCATTTGTCCTAGGGTCCATTGCACCAAATTACTCTCCAGGCGGCTCACTACTCAGTGCCAGCTCATCCCCTGAGCTCTGGTCACCCTATCCAGAGTCCCTCTCCTATAGAAGGACAGTTCTGCTCTTCTTCACCCAACCTCAATCAGCTGTTAGTAGTTCTTCAGCCAAGATTGGGCTCTGCTACCCATTTCTGCAGTTCTGTGCTGGGTTTTTATTTTTTCCGGGTGATCTTGCACGGTTCTTGTGCATGCTGATACCAGTGCTGTAGGTTCATATGAACAGAGTCCCAGGAGATTATAGGGTTCATTTTTATCTGGTGTTGTACCACCTCCCTGGCTCTTACAATCTTTCTTTCCCTTCTTCTCTAATGTTCACTAGCCCCTGGGTGGTGAAGCTAAATATAGGCAACCTTGATTGCCTCCCAGAAACTGAAGGGAAGACCCTATTGCTGAAGGCAGGACATACTTTGGAGACCAGATTTGGAGCAATGGAGCTGGAACTGACCTGGAAGCCACCTCCCGTGAAAGCGAGCTCTCATAGCTTTGGAGAGCACTGTGCAAGCCTCTAAGGGAGAACATCAATCAATGGTCCAACGCCAGCTTTAAGACCAAATATCCACGTCAGTTACTAGCTCAGCATAAGACGTTAGAGAATTAGCTGCTAGATGAGCAGTAGATAATAATCCACATCACCCCAGCTGTTCAGGCAGATCTCTGAGTTTAAGGCCAGCCTAGTTATCAAGCTCCAGACCAACTAAAGGGCAACCCTGTCTCAAAAAGACCGAAAATAAAACACCTGCCAAGTGTGGTGGTGCTTAGCTTTAATCTTAGCACTTGGGAGGCAGAAGCAGGTGGATCTCTATGAGTTCCAGATCAGCCTGATTATATAGCAAGTTCTAGGCCATCCAGAGCTATGTAATAAGACCTTGTCTTAAAGTAAAACAAAATAAAAACAGTTCTAATGTCACCAGATGCTTAATTGGATCCACCAAACTTATAGTCCTCTAGACTATGTGCAAAAATAAATTATTTTTGTTTGGGGAAGTTTTGGAGAGTGTTAATATGTAACAATGATTCCATAACAAGACCTTGGGCTACATAGAATGGAACAAGATGAACTACCATGAAAGCATTTCCAACCCTGAAGTAATGATTGTTTTCAAATCCCAGCCTCTGCAACTTTTTAAAGTAAGGCCCAGGGATACATGTGTATGTGTCCGTACACATTTTTAAATGAGCTACGGAGTAATTGTAAACAGAAGCTGTAATGCACTCTCCCTGCAGGTCACTGCTACAGAAACCACTGCCCTGGCTTGTTTCTGATCTGTGTTTCCACAGTGATGCTGTGATCCCACACCCAGGAAAGCACAGCTGCCACCTGCTTCTGTCTCTCCCACCTAGCCTCCAGGCTTGGGAACCACACAGTCCTCAGGGAAGCTTTGCCACTACACAGACAAATTCACCCTCTGTGCAATGCTGGATTCTGCTGAATGTTATCTCCACTTAAAAGCATGGATGCATACTCTGTGCAGCCCTGAAGGGATCCCAGGGTCTGGGAAAGGCAGGTCACTCTGGAAAGACTGTGGCACTTACAGTCCCCTTGAGCTCAGAATGTACACTCAAACTCTGAATGTATCATGGTGTAATTAAAAGGATGCCTTAGGATGTTGTGACTCGTGGACAAAACCAGAAATCTATCCTTTTTCATTCATTGTTGTTCTTGTCTCCCTGAACTCTAAGAAGATCAAATATTTTTTTTGGTCTTTTCGAGACAGGGTCTCCTGTAGCCCCAGCTGTCCTGGAACTCACTTTGTAGACCAGGCTGGCCTTGAACGCACAAAGATCCGCCTGCCTCTACCTCCCAAGTGCTAGGATTAAAGGCGTGCAATCAAATATTTTTTTAAATGTGTCCTCTTGGGGCTGGAGAGATGGCTCAGTGGTCCTTTTGCTCTTGCAAAGGACCCAGGTTTGATTCCCAGTGCCCACATGGCAGCTAAGAACTGTCTTTAAGCAGGATATGGTGGGACACACCTTTAATCCTAGCACTCCAGAGGCAGAGGAGGGTAGATCTCTGTGAGTTCAAGGTCAGCCTGGTCTACAGAGTGAGTTCCAGGTCAGCTGTGACTAAAAGGGAGACCCTGTCTCAAAAAGACCAAAAGAAAAGAAAAGAAAAGAAAAGAAAAGAAAAGAAAAGAAAAGAAAAGAAAAGAAAAGAAAAGAAAAGAAAAATAAAGTGTCCTCTTCTGTATCAGAACTCTCAACTCAGGTACAGTTGAGGAGCCCACAAGCAGCCCAAGCATCCTTCTCCCTTCTTGATCCCCAGCCTTCCTGGCCTCTGTTTGATCTTACCATCCTGAATATCCACCACTGCTTTTCATGAAATGATGGAGAATCGGATCAGTTCTCATTTAGATATAAAAATGGTATCTGTCACTGAGATTTTTATGATACGCCTGCATATGAAGAAATACTTAATATCTTCCATCCAAGTATAGAGAACTGAACACAATAGATAAATAAGCTTTGCAGTTAAGTGAATTCAAATCCACTTGACATTTCTCATGTGCTCTACAAAAGGACAGGGCTTGTATAATAGACTTGTTACTAGGCACCTTCCAGTCACCTCCTTTAAGAAGCTTGTAAATCAGACTCCAGTGGTATTCTCTGAGTTCACAATGGTAGTTCTGTGCAATATTTTGCAAAATAAATAGTTCCAAATTCTTGAATAAATGTAAGAATAAAGAACTATGAAACAAACTATTTGCTAAGTGATTCAACAGTTATGGCATCAATCATATAAAAGTGAATTCAGCATCCAAAGGCAATTACACAGAGCCAACTTGTAGAAAGCAGGGGAAAAATACACTTCTCTTCCATCCTCTTCCTTTAGGAGAAGTCGTTGAGGCAAGAAATAGTTACAATATATCTGAGGACAGGACCAGGAAATATTTTCTTGTCTTAATAAAACCAATAAAAGTATTAATAACAGTCATATTATATAGACATAAAGTTACATAACAGTCACTGCTCTAAGTAGCTATTTGACTTTTATTAACTAGAAATAAGAGCTTGTTCCATGGGATTCTGGTAGTTCATTCATGTGATCATCACAATGAAAGCACTAGGCTCATTTTAATATCACACTTGCATTATACAAGTGAAAATGGTGGGTGCAGAGGTTGTCAAATCTTCCATGCTAACTTTCTTCACAAATGGCCCCCAAATGGCTCCATCTCCATAGTTCACACTGTAGTGATGAAAGCACCATGCTTTCTTCATCTATGGGGCTGGAGAGATGGCCTAGCGGTTAAGAGCTCCGACCGATCTTGCAGAGGACCGGGGTTCGATCCCCAGCACCCACATGGCGGCTGAGAACCGTCTGAAACTCCAATTCCAGGAGAACTCCAGCTCCAGGGGAATCCGACACCCACTTCTGACCTACGCGGCATTGCACGACACGGGTGCACAGACTTACATGCAGACAGTACATTCGTACACATACAGAAATAAATAAAAATTAATAAAAAAAATTTAAAAAAAGAAAGCACTACACTTTCTTCATCTAGCTTTATTTTACCTAACTATTGTGGGAAAATATGAGAAGAAATGTTATATATTTGTAGATCAGAAAGGAAGAGGCCCTCAGGTGGAATCGTCTCATGGGGAGGTGTGATGACATTTATGAAGTATACTGAAAAGCCTTCAGCTGCTTAGAGAAAGAGACACTGCTCGTGTCCAAAGCCAGGACTGCTCTCTCGTTCCACCTTCTCCTTGTGTACCTCATGGACGTAGCAGATGGCCAGAATGAGCAGAAACAGCAGCAAGGAGGAGGGAACCTCTGGCATTCATCCTGGGTGCTATATTTAAAAAATGTCTTCTACAACTATGAGCTATGTGCTCAGCAGTTTTGCATCCCTATGGTCTTAGTTACTTGGGGATGAGTTCAAGTCCAACGTAGGGCACACAATGGGACCCTGTCTCAAAAGACAGAGGAGAAATAAAAACAGATGTAGCGTGTGGTAGACCCACAGCTCAGTAACACCTATATGTGACACTTTTCTGCCTAGCTAAAGTGATCATCAAATTATCACATTTATCAGCCCTGGATTTGAGGAAGAAAAAGAAGTGGTAATCATTGAGAATGAGTCTCACTGGCCGTGACCTCTAAGGCCTCCATTTATACCAACCAGGGAGTGCGGTCATCAGCATGACAGGTATTGTACACTAAAATGCTGATAAAGTGATCAAGTGAATGAGTCTAGCTTTCCAGGACCCTCTGTGCCCATCAGAACATCTGCTCCACAATGTACTCCCCACTGTTATGTCCCTTCTACCTTACCACAAGCCATACAGCAACAAGGCCAGTCAATCATGGACTTAGACCCTCCAAAACTGAACTCCAAAATAAAACTTTTCGCTTAGAAATTGATTATCTGATGTACGAAATGCACAAAGCATCAATAAAAATTAATTTAAAAAAATAAATAAATAAATAAAAAGAAATTGATTATCTTGAGTGCTAGTTGCCTTAATGGGAAACTAACACATCAGGAGTGTTTCTCATGATGATGGTAGACACAAAATAGAGGCCAGAAGAAATATGTGTAGCCTTGTGAGGATATGGGCTCGGGCCTCATGTAACATCACTATTCCCTCTTTTGAAAATGAAGTTCCTTCATTTTTCCCAACCTCAGCAGCACCCACACATATAGTGCTATATATGTGCATGTGCTAGCCAATTGCATAACTGGAGCATGCTTTCCAATTCTGCATTTTGAAAGACCCAAGACATGCTATAAAAACCCAAGCAGATGCAGAATTGCTCAGGAACTGGACTCCACTGCTTTGGTAGAGAAAATATCAAGTCCATTTTAAATGTCATAGTGTATAGAGAGGTGAAGAATTAGTTACCATTCAAATCTACCCCATGTAGCTACTTAGGCTGCCAGGAAGATACTGTGTGAGAAAGAGAGCCAGACCTTGAAGAGCTTGTTATATCAATGTGAAAAACATAAGGCCAAATAAAACAGACACTCCCTCCCCCAAATATCCTGCAATAACCCCCAACCAGGAGGATTTCCCAAGCACCAACTCACATTTGAATCCAGCAAGAAAAACAGCATCCCACAGACAGGGAACCTGCATGACCTCATGCTTCACTGCGGCCAGTACATGCTTCACCCATGGACCCAGGCCTTCTATTTTACACCAAGTCATGAAATCCATATTTGTCTCCATACTTTCCTGTGTTCTAACTGTGCAAGGTAAAGGGAACTAGCAGACAAGTATTTTTTAGACAACTAAGGGGAAGATTGTGTATCTTCCCCTTAGGTTTGATAGTGTATCACACAAGATAAATTAAAATTAGTTTTGTCCCTTTTAATTATTAACATATATGAGAAAAAAGACCAGCATAGGCAGAATTTAAAAAGCACAATTTCTCTGCACACCAGTTACACAAGACAAGTATGACCCTTTGCGTATTCATTTTCAACAGTTGGGATTATTTCAAGAAAGCTGAAATGTTGGAAGGCTTCATCCACAAAAACTATCTATCACATTTTCTCCATCCTTGACCTGGAATTCACAACTGGTGGGTGGCAAATGTTTTCTCCATTTGTCTGATTAGAAATATTCATTTCAAACTTTGGGGCCTGCCCTAATTAGTAGCATTATGTCTATTTTATTTTTCACAAATGAAATTACTTTATAAATACCTCACAGGCTATTGTGAGATTCAAATTAAAGACCAGATGTGAAATCATTTTGAAAAGTTCAAAAAGTTATAGAAATGTAAAGTTATCTGACATGCTGCTATGATAATAACAATTTAAGCATGTTAATAGGCATTGCTTTCTCAGTATCAAGACAAAACTGTGATGGAAATGGTGCAAAATTGAGCTGGCTCTCGCATGTTCAAATTCCAGCTCTGCCACTACTTAACTGGTGAGACCCTCGTCCCTGCTAGCCCTTCCTGTTCTCATTAGTTAAGTATAAAGTCAAAAAGTGAAAACTAGAGTCTCCAGCATCCTTTAGAACTCCAAAATAAAATTTCTTGGTCTTCCGTTATATTATTTTTTTTCAAACAATTTGTAGTCACAAATACAGACACAGATGAAGACACAGATGTAGATTATACAAATGCAGATATACGTATTGTCCTAATTACTTTTTATTGTTATGGTAAAACACTGATCAAAACCCAACTCTGGGAGGAAAGGTGTTGGTGTTGGATGTCCTGCTCTGTTCCTCTCTTCCTCATTCCCTGGAGATGAGGTCTTTACTAAAACTGAATGTAGGTTGGCAGCGAGCAAGTTCCAGTGACCTTCTAATCTATGCCCCCTCCCAACTTCTGGGGTTAAGGGAATGTATACAGACATGCCCAGCTTTGCATATGGCACTAGCCTCTAAACAAAACATTCTTACTCACTGAGACACCTCTCTAGCCCATCCCCCCAAAGCATCATTTAAACTCAAGATCTTAGACCTATAAATTAAGATAAGATGTCTTAAAGCTTGTAGATATTCTCCAATGTGTCAAAATAATCCTTTAAAGTCTCAAAAATGAACTCCCACTTACAAAGGAACACATATTAATGATTATATGCTTCTCTATAATATTATAGGTATGTGAAAAACTACAGCATGAAAAATGATTTTATGCATGTCCTGGGCCTCAGAAACTGTGATGCTCATTTCAATTTTCAAATTCATTGGATTAAGAAATGCCTACGGCAAAAGTGAGGCACACTGTTGGGTTTATCCAGAAACAATTCAACACTGGAGGGAAAGACCTGCCCTAAGTAAGAGCAGCAGGGTCTCATGGGCTCTATCCAAACTGCATAGAAAGCCAGCATTGCCTTTGTCCTGCTTCCTGGTCACTGAGATGTGAGCAAGCAGCCTGGTGTTCATGCTCCCCTGACCAACCACTCCTACTGCTAAGCCTTCCTGATCATGATAGTCAGTAACCTCAATCCATAAGCCACAACACACTCTTCCTCCCTCAATTTGCCTCTTAAGTATTAAAAGTGACTAATCGTAGGCTCCATCTTCAGATTGTTTAAAGTCATAGTCCAACCTCTGTCTCAATTCCCTGTCACATTTTCAAATGTCTTCTAGCTATCTTCCTTTATTCTTCAAAAAATTATTTCTAAACATGCATGTCTAAAATGAGTCTTCAGATCTTCCCTTATATAAAAATAGTTCAGAGAGATGTCTTCTAAACTTCTATGGTGTATTGCATAAAAATAATACTTAGCACAGTATAGATGTTGTTTGTGTTTCACTGCATGGTGCATACAAACTGGAGATTTGGGTACAACAGGCTCATCATCTCCAAATGTTGTAGCAAATATGAAATGAAGAATACATGGCCCCTGCTTTTATCAGCAATAGGAGAATAAAGAGAAGAGAAAGGATGGGAAGGGAAGGGAAGGGAAGGGAAGGGAAGGGAAGGGAAGGGAAGGGAAGGGAAGGGAAAGAAAGGAGAGGGGAGAAGAGAAGTGAAGAGAAGAGAAGAAGAAGAGAAGAGAAGAGCGGGAGGAGAGGAGAGGAGAGGAGAGGAGAGGAGAGGAGAGGAGGGAGAGGAGAGGAGAGGAGAGGCGAGGAGAGGAGAGGAGAGGAGAGAGGAGAGGAGAAGAGAAGAGAGAGATGGAGAGGAGCGGAGAGGAGAGGAGAGGAGAGGACGAGAGGAGTAGAGGCGAGGAGAGGAGAGGAGAGGAGAGGATGAGGAGAGGAGAGGAAGAGGAGAGAGAGGAGGGTGCGGGGAGGGGATGGGGGAGGGGGGGGGAGGGGAGGGGAGAAGAGAAGAGAAGAGAAGAGAAGAGAAGAGAAGAGAAGAGAAGAGAAGAGAAGAGAAGAGAAGAGAAGAGAAGAGAAGAGAAGGGAAGAGCAATAAAGGAACAATGAAAGGTGAAATGCAATCAAATTCATTTATCCTGTAGCACTTGAAAGAAAAGCAATGATATTACCACTACAGGAGCCCAAGATCACAGAGAAAAGGAACCCAAGCATTCATGGACTGAGGTTTCCTGGTGATGGCCCCTCTCCATTGCCAAGGCACAGCACTCCTGTTTAATTTTATTTATTTGCAATAGATGTCGTCTCCTCCTTATACTTTAAAAATGAAGGAATTCTCAAGTCTGGGATTCCAGAAACAGTCATTGATTAAAGACAGTCCTCCTTTTTAGGAATTATTGGAATTATAGGTCTGTGAAATCTGTTCCCAATCAGTGTTTACCTGTAGCTAATCTTTCACAAATCCCAGTCATATTTTCCAAGTGTCTTCTACATATTTTCATGAACTTGTTGAAGAATTAATTCTAAATAAAGGTGTATAAAATGAATAAACAAATCATAACTCCTTAATGGAATTTTAGAGCAAATCCAGGGCTTCACACCTACCAGCAAACATTCTACCACTGAGCCAAGCTCCTCCACCCTGCATATCAACACCTTTATATCTTCCTGGTTTCTTCCTTCCTTCTTTTGATATTTCTATCTAATTTGAGGCACTTTTAGCTCCATTCACAAAACTTTTGTTATATATAATATATAAAATACTATACATTGTATTATATATTATTTTATTATATAGAATATGATTATATTTTATATATGTATATCTCATAAAGGCCTGTCTAGTAAAGTTTGTATGCTCAAATGTCCCTCAGTATGAGTTCATCCATTGGAGCCAAATCAGCCTATCTAAGCATCATTTACTTAAAGAAGACCAACTCTCCTTCACCCAACAATGATCAGCTGCCAGTAGTTTCTCAGCTAAGGTTGGAACCTCTTACCCATTTCCCCAGTTCTATTCTGGGTTTTTGTTTTGTTTGAGTTTGCATGGGTCTTGTGCATGTTGTCACCATTTCTGTAAGTTAATATGAGCAAGTTCACAGCAACCTAGAAAACTGCTTCCTTGGGGTCATCCCTTATCCCTGGCTCTTACAATATTTCTATCCCCTCCTCTGCAATGGTGCCTGAGCTCTGAGTGGGAGGCTTAATATAGGCATCCTATCCAGGGTCACCTACTCTGCCATCTCTTATTCTTTACATTTTTGCTAGCTGTGGCTTTCTGTGCTACAGTTCTTAATCCTTCATTAATTGCTCAGTAAAACAGCAATTTTAACCAATCTCCTTGACCTGCCCTTCTACCTCTACCTGCCACACTGCTCCTTAGCTCTAAGCAGCTCTCCTGAGATGTGCATAGAGGGAGGCAGTTAGGCAGAACAGAGAAAGCAAATTCCCTGGCCTTGACTTCTGTTTTCACATCTCAGCTTCAGCATCATGTCTTATACTTTACAACCCTGAGTTTCTCTGTTCCTATATTTAAGCTGAGAATATACCTATGTATTTAACAATATGACGAATATTCAAGTGAGATAATATTCAAAAATCCAAGAACATAATAAGAGCCTAATAGCTAACAACCCTATACTAATAAATGTCATCATTATTGCATGGTGAAGTAGCTTTGATCTACATTTCTTGGGCTGCTTCTGCAGGTAAGCAGAGCATGCCTACCTTCACATTACTTGCATTATTTATAAGAAATTGGATTATTTCCCACACATTTCTATCCATCTGAACAAATATTATTTATTCTTCAAGATTCTGTTCTTGTCACTGACTCTCTTTTAATGATGTTTATGTTCCCATCCAAGCCTACACTGGGCCCTCTCAGCCAATTATGGGATTATCTTGTATTTATTTTCTACACCAGCCTTTTATTTCAAATATATATTTGTTGAACATCTTTCCTTAACCCACACTAAACGAATGCAACTCTTTGAGCTTCTCAATAAGCATATAAATCCCATTAAGACAGGAAACATCACTTGTGCTCCTAACTCCTGTGCTATGCTCAGAATATGAATTTCATAACATTTGTTGGACTGATAAATAAATAAAGAATGCATTAATAAAACAGAAAAGCAAGTGTTATGACGAGGATTAATGAAGGTGAGAGTCATGTATTGGTGAGAGCTGAATACTAAGAAAAGGTGGTGGCATGACTAAGGTGGAAAGTAGGGAAATCTGACAGATCAAGGCTGTCTAGAATGGGTTTTAGATGAGAAGCCGAGGAAGAAAGAGGAGCCTAGTGTCTGGTTTTCTGTTAACAATTAGAAGTGCCTTGTAGAATGGGGAAAAATGCTAGTGTGAGAATTCAGTGAACATCTTAAGAAGGACCAAGACAAAATGACAAATCCATTTTGAAGTACAACTGAAAATGAATGTGCCAACCTGGAGAGATGAGTCAGAACTGAGAGTTCCTCCGGCTCCCAGAAAGGATCCAAGTTCAGTTCCCAGCACTGACATCAGACAGCTGACAAGTGGCTGTTGACTCAAGTTTCAGGGGGTCTGGCTTCTATGAGGACCTGCACTCATGTACAGATAACCCCACTCAGAAGCATGCACATGCACACAATTAAAACTAAAGCTAAAATATTTTTTAAGCAGTTAAGAGCGCCGACCACTCTTGCAGAGGACCCGGGTTCAATCCCCAGCACCCACATGGCGGCCGAGAACCGTCTGAAACTCCAATTCCAGGAGAACTCCAGTTCCAGGGGAATCCAACACCCTCTTCTGACCTCCGCTGCATTGCGCAACACGGGTGCACAGATTTGCATGCAGACAGTACATTCATACACATACAGAAATAAATAAAATTAATAAAAAAATTAAAAAAAGAAATAAAGTGTGCCAATGCTTCTGAATGGAAAAAGCTAGTTCTGTGGAGGAACTAAAGAAACTCTGAAGACATATGCTAGAGAATGTGACTCAGTTTTGTTTTAATGAGTCCTATTAAGCATGAAATGCATTTGCCTGATAGAGATGGCCCAAGCTTCATAGGCAAAAAGAGACAACTCCTTATAAACTCTCACTGAAGACTACAGAAACATCATGGAGATGGAATGCTGTGTATCTTACCAATTCTGCTTGAGTGATAGAATCTTAATCCAGTTCACCTGCAGAATAAGAAAGAGCCTCAGAATTATGCACATTTGGTTACTCAGTTCATATCATCTTTCATTCATGAAACCACCTTAGAAAATCAGAGAATAAAAGATGATATCATTGTTAAAAGTAGCTTTCTCGTTTTAATTGTGCATAGTCTTTTTAGTGTTACACACTGTTGTTACCGGGTGTTAGCATGGAGCATATATCCTGTTGTTCTGCTATCAGCATGGAACAAGGAAATTTCTACTTGAACTTCTGGCTGCAATGGAAATCCAGTATGACAGGTGGCCTTCCCTTTTGACTCAGACAAAAAGTAAAGAAAGTATGTGCACCAATAGTAGTCCAGTCCTAGACAGCAGCAAACAGAACAAAGACCTCTGAGAGATGGGAAACCACCAGCGTGAGGCTTTCAGTTACCGCAGCCCAACGCCTTGCAATGATTTCCAGGCCGCAACATCCAGGAGAGAAATCCAAGTGAATGTCTGCATAGCCATGCAGTCAAAGACTCAGAGTTGAGAGTCTTCAGACATCAAAGCAGCTAGAAGGGGAGACAACTATTTGAGGAAAGTACCAAAGGTCGGCAAAGTGTCTTTAGAAAGCTACCCAGGGTATAGAACCATCCAGAAGTGCTTGTTTCCCTGGTCAGAGCTCAAGCAGGTCCACGACAGTGTCCACTCCTCCCACCACTCAGGATGAAGATCATCACAACCCACAGAACACAGACTAGATCACTTATAAATGTATTGGCCATGCAGCGGAGAAGCAGTAAGGAATCAGCAGGGCAAGCACTGCTCATTTTGTACCTACCAGCTCTCTAAAGGAGCACTGAAAGAGTGGAATTGATGTCAAAAAGTCTATTCCCAGAACAAAGCATATATATAGATAAAAGATATGATTGATAGATAGAGATATATATATATATATAGACACTAATGCTAGAATTAGTAGCCAATGACATTAAGAGATCTATTACAGTCAGATGTAGCCATGAGAGATTTTAAAAAATAATCAAATAGATCTTTCAAGGTGAAAACCATAGTGTGTAAAATGAAAATTAAAAGCTCCTCTAATATTGATGATAAAAGACTAGGGAACTTGAAGATACAAGAGAAATCAGCCAGACGAGAGACGGAAAGAAAACTTCAGCTGGAGAGATTGTTCATTGGTTAAGAGCACTGTCTGCTCTTGCAGAGGACCTGGGTTCTATTTCCATCACCCAAACTGCAGCTCACAATTGTCTATAATTCCAGTTCCAGGGGATCAGATGCCCTCTTCTGGCCTCTGTGGGCACTTCATGACAGGAGTGCACTTATCACACATGCAGGCAATACACTCACACACTAAAATAAAAATAATGAAATAAGAAATTAAAGCAGCCTCAGTGAACTGCTAGAAAATGCCAGGTTCATCAGCTCCTGCATTCAGTACATGCTATTGATTATAGTTCAAGTACACCCCAAGAAAGCTGTTAGCTAAAAAATATGTCTGTATTATTTTTATGTGTTACCATTGGGATGATGACTTGTGGCTTATAACTGACTCATATATCTTGCTTTAATTACAGGGTCATCTAATTGCCCATCTACTTACATGTGGGTATTTCATTGACACCTTAAACTATTCATTCAGATTGAACAGTTAATGTCACTTCTCCTTAGATAAATTCCACTCATTGACATCATTACATTTCATTGACTACAAATTACATTCTTCTTATTATTTGCCACATCGTTATTTTTTCTCTACCCTTTTCCCTTACAACAATATTCAGTCCATAAGCTAACCTCCATTTTCAAGAGAGCTATAGTGCCTCTACTCGTTCCCCTCCTGGTGACAGCTCTGGTTGGAGCCACCATTGCTGTTACCATTTCTGCCCACTTGGTTTCATCTCCTCTTCCTTCCTGTTCTTCAGTCTCTCAAAGAAATGGGCATTTATTAAAGTATCAGATGTTTCTTTGCTCAAAAAAATTTTCATTAGAGTTCTATATATTGCCAAACTTGACAATTCCTGGAGGTCTTACCCCATCCTGCAAGATGTTATAAGACCTTTAGTTCCCATTCCTCTCTGGTCTCATTTCTGAGTTTTCCTCAATTTATTTTACTCCATCCCTTTGGCCTACTTGCTACTCATCAAATAAACCTAATATGCTTCTACCTCAGAGTCTTCACACTGGCAATTCCCCTGTCTGTAATGTTATTCCCTCAAATAGCCATATGGTGCCCAGTGGTCAAGCATTCCCTAAGCAGCACTGTGGATGTTAGGTTCACTTACAATACTCAAAAAAAATTGAGTCAGTAGAGAAATAACTCCAAATGAATTTTGACAGACTATTACTCATTGCACAGCAAGCTGCATAAAGTGGTGCTACATCAATTCATTTGCTCATCCAAATCCACAAGAGTGATCCAGGGTATCCTGTCATTGTATCACAGCTGAGGGACCATCAGCCCAGAATTTTTGCTTTATAAAGGGACTGCTCTACACTCTTTCCACCTTCTTCTACAGATGAAAATATTTTCTCATTAGTAGGAATGTAAACAAATCATCTCTGGAACACAGAGGATACTGGAAAGTTTCTGGATAGATAGATAGATAGATAGATAGATAGATAGATAGATAGATAGATAGATAGATAAATGTTCTCCATACTTACTGTGCTTATAAGGAAATAAATCTGCCTATCTAGTAGTCTCTCCATCTTCCATGGCTATTATCTACTTATCATGCTCAACAAAATAGTTGAAACAAGTAGGGTTAGCAAATAGAATGTCACCTCTACCCCTACCTTTCTCTTTCCTAAATCTTTGCACAAATATTGCTGCCTCAGTGAAGCCTGACTCAAACATTCTACTTATTGCTGCAATATTCCTTGTACATATTATTTCATTCAAAGAACAAATCAACTACTCTAAAACATATACATATTTAAGATCTTTCACTTCCCACTCAGAGAGCATGCATTTCATGAGAGCAGGAATTGTGGGTTTTGTTCACTACTGCACCCAGCACCAACAACCACTGATAGTTAATAGATTACCTGAAAATATTACTCTGGGGTGGACATACCAAGGGAACTAAATCATATTCCCTCATTATGTTAATCATGGAATTCGAGCCTTATGAAAATTAAGTTCCTAGATAAAAGTTATAATAAACTGTTTTCTAAGGGGAAAACCTCACCCTGAGATTGTCAAAGTGTGCTGATCCAATATCCATTCAATTCCACTGAACCTACAACAATGAATGTGGGTGACGGACAGTAACAGATTGTATCTTTGATTCCACCACTGTGTTCACAGGACACCATGATTCCTTGGGTTATTATTTTTTTTTATTTTATTTATTTCCGTATGTGTATGAATGTTTGTCTGCATGCAAGTCTGTGCACCCGTGACGTGCAATGCCGCGGAGCTCAGAAGAGGGTGTCAGACTCCCCTGGAACTGGAGTTCTCCTGGAATTGGAGTTTCAGACGGCTTGGCCACCATGTGGGTGCTGGGGATCGAACCCGGGTCCTCTACAAGATCGGTTGGTGCTCTTAACCGCTAGGCCATCTCTCCAGCCCTCCTTGGGTTATTCTAACCAACCATTGGGCATGATGAGGAACTAAAGTCAGCAGATCTTCCTAATGATATCCACTGATAGACAACTGTGACTAAACATAACACATCAGTCTAGCCAAGACATCCACAGAACCAAAGCAGGATGTGAAACGCTGTAACCAGTTCCTCTTCCCATGTTTACATGTGTGGCTAAAGTTGAGGTACTAAGTGTTCCCAAAGGCCCATGTGTTAAAGTTTTGGTCCCAAAGACAATCCTATTGGTAGGTGTAGAATTTAGGGGATGGAACCTACCTAGCAATTCATGCTTAGCTCATGAGGAGCATGTCCTCAAAGTGGGAGGTAGGACTCCAGCCCCTTCTACTTTCTGCCCTTTGTCTTCCTCATCCTGAAGTAGCCAGTTGCTTTGCCACGTTTTCCCTATCATTGCCACCTAGAAACTCCTATAGAGCCTTAAAAATGGGTCTGCCAGATCACAGACTAAGAATTCCAAAACCTTTAGCCAAAATAAACCTTTTCTCCTTTAAAGCCTGGTATTTTGTTACAGAAAACTGACTGTCATGGGTAGCAAAACTGTGGTGGTTTTGGGCTTGCCCTTGACTTTTCCTGCTCCTTCTCACTGATCCTTCACAGAAATCACCTCCTAGAAAGTTCTTCTCTCTCTAATCCTATTATTTTCACAGCCATTTCTTGGAATATCTGATCTAACACAAAGGCACAGTAGATCTATCCATGGCAGTAAAATACGTTTCTTCACAGGATTTACCTGAATGTAGAGGTATTCAAATAACTGTGGAAGTCCGGTTTGCAAGAATAAGGAACAGAACTGTTCTCATTATGGAAGAGCAACTATCTGGGCCTTAGCCCTTCTTTTCTTTGGAAAACCAGTTCCTCACAGGGTCATTTGTATTCAGGTTTAACTTAAAACCAAGATGATTTCCCTTTCCGTCTGTGTTATATGATGTGATTATGCTTTACTCCCCAGGATAAATCATAGGTTTTGTTTTCTCAGAGGCACAGATAAAAATTTTCCATTCCCTGGACATCTTCAGACTCATCCCAGTTTGCTACTTCCTTGGTAATGCAGTCTCAAGCAATTCTACTGTATATTCCAAGGTCACAAATATCACTTGATACAAATATCTGTTATTAGAGATAGGTTAGCAAGGGAACTATTCTGCTCTCTTGTCCTGTACCTTACAAGGAAATAGTCAATAAATTACCTAATACTACAAACTCCTTGCCATTGTGTTAAACATGCCAAAAAAGGAAAACTGGAAATATGCTTTGAGGCAAATTGCTGCAGTATTATTTTTAATATTGTATTATAGTGAAATGGAGGATGGGCTTACAGATATTCTCACAGACATGTGTGCTAGTCATAGAAGGACAGGGAGGGATTTCTCATTGCACCATCTGAATTCCTGATGCTATGCATGTGAGCACCCAAGCAAGGAGCCATATATCAAGCATTCTTACCCACACCAACACATTCTATGTCAGCATTGAGCCTGGGACAGCACTCAAGCCCAGTTCTCTGGAACATCTCACAGAGCTCAGTATGAGGTCTTCAGAATCATTGCATTCAAGTCTTTGTTTGAACAGGGTTGTCTTTTTCTCATTGGACTGCAGCACACTGTCGGAGTAAATCCTGTTGTTAGCTAGACAGGGGTCCCGAGAGAGGACATGTTGGGTTCTGTATGTTTAACTTTTTATCCTTTATGTCAACCAGTTATGTTTCTAAAACATTTCCAATCCCCTAGCTTCACAGAAAACAAATAGCTGCGCAGCCCCTTCTTCCTTTGTCCCTCATAAATAATCCCCAAGAAGGATGGCTGCAGAGACAGGATCTGAATGTTGAAGAGAATAGAGCCAACTCCAGTTCTACCTCAGAGAATCATTTTGAAGCCAGGTCACAAAGCAAAGGAATGAATCTCAAACCTTTCTAGTCTGATAGAAGCAGCTTACTACCTGCCAGGCATGGCAACAAAAACTCTTCCTTTTAAAATCCTGACTATGTCTTCAAAAAGAGCTCAGAGTTTAGAGTCAGTGCAAAAGTGTTTCATGTGTGATTTAGATAAGCTAAGATAATTACTTCTATGGCCTTGTGTCTTTATCTGCTATGAAATAGCATCGTATGTTGGTTAAATATGGGACTTGACAAACCAGACTTCATTTTGAATCTGAGCTTTGGTAGCTATTTACCATGTCACCATTGGCAAAGTGTTTGAGGTTTTTGTTAGGCAGTTTATACTTGTTTATGCTTCATGACAAAAATCTCAAATGGCTTATCTTGATGAAAGAACTTTTTTCAGCAGTGTTGGCTTATGCTGTGAATTTGCTATAGTTATGTGTCTTAACCTCCCATTCTTCCTCATTGAGGAATTTGCTGCAGACAGAGGAAACAGCCTAACAGTTGTAGACAGATAAGAAGGTAACAGCCAGACACATGAGATATGGTAAAGCACTTGACTGAAACAACTTCTACCTCTTTCACTTGCATCTTATTGAATTCAATGCTGATATTAATGTACAAAAATGTATATTCCTCCCAAGATAAACAAGTCAAATACTAAATGGAAAGATTCTTGATCCTCTTGTTTGGAAGGAAGTAAATACTTGTATACAAAATATAATCTACCTTCTATGTCTCCCATTCCTCATCTATAAAATGAAACTCATAATAATAATACTCACTTCATAAATTAGTTAGAAAGACTAAATGAGTTTTCATCTGAAGCCATATTTTTAAACAGTGCATGCAATGCAGTAAAATTTCATTAAATGTTGGATATTATCTTTGCAATGGGTATAGTTTTTTGTCTACCTCATATGAATATTGAGCTTATTATTTTTTTAAAAAAATTATTTATTTTTGTATGTGTATGAGTGTACTGTCTGCATGTAGGTTTGTGCACCCGTGTCATGCAATGCCGCGGAGGTCAGAAGAGGGTCTTGGATTCCCCTGGAACTGGAGTTCTCCTAGAATTGGAGTTAAAGACGGTTCTAAGCCCCCATGTGGGTGCTAGGGATCGAACCCAGGTCCTCTGCAAGAGCAGTCGGTGCTCTTAACCACTAGGCTATCTCTCCAGCCCTGAGAAGCTTATTATTAACTTTTTGTTATGAATACTATGTAACAGGAGAGAAATTATATTAAATAGTATATGAAGAAATTTTATTATCTCTGTTGCATGTAGTACCTTGCATTCAACTCCATGGAGATATCATTAAATATGTTCTAAGGGGAATTTTGATGGGTATAGTGTCTAGAGGAGAGATTATCATAATCAATAGAAAAATAGATAATTTATGTGCAATAGCAATATTACTGTTACTATGGTAGCCAGTCACTCTTTGGTTAGATTTTAACCAGCTCCACAAGAGGAACTCTAATCCTGGTACTGTAAGGATTAATGTAAGGATTAATGTAATTATAGGAACTCTAATCCTGGTACTGTAAGGATTAATGTAAGGACCAGGATTATTAATCCTGGTCAAAAGCCCAGACCAAGGGAGGTCATAAGCCCTAGGGGGGGGTCCGAATATTGTTTGTTAACAGAGTGTCAAAATGCTGTCCAAATATCTATGTTTATACCACAGTCAAATGCTACCTTCAGCCTTAATCAACTGGCCCCTTTTCAGTGAACAGTGTTGAATACAGAGGCTCATGGCTGCACACAGTGATGAGAAAAAGTTATAAATGGAGATTCAGTCCTAAACAAGGCATGTATACCATCCCCCCTACTGCTAATAAAACACTGCAGAAGAGGGAACATAAGAGCAGAAGATAGGGAGAAGAACAATGAAGTGCCATGTTTTGACAAGCAGTCATGAACTCATGAGGCTGTGGAGTCTGCATAAGAATGGGCTGTCCACAGTCAGCCATGGGTGGTAGAAGGGATCAGGAGGTTTCTATTTCCTCCTGGTAGATGCAAGGAAGCCAGTGCCCTCAGTTTTGTAGCATCTGGTGACCCCACACGGCTCCAATTGAGGGTTCCAATCCATTGGTGACAAAGATAGCCCTGGTTAAACTAAGTGGGTTACGAAACAAAACCCAAAGTCATGAATCTAAGAAAGACTGTAGGGCAGAGGTGGGCTTGATAGAGATACGAGGGAGACATCAGACATCAGTAGAAGAATATAATCAGAATGTATTTTATACATGTAGGAAATTGTCAAAGAAAAAGATTAACTTTTTGGTCCTTTTTTTTTACATTTTTATTTATTTTTGTATGTGTATGAATGTACTGTCTGCATGTAGGTTTGTGCACCCATGTCATGCAATGCTGTGGAGGTCAGAAGACGGTGTCAGATTCCCCTGGAACTGGAGTTCTCCTGGAATTGGAGCTACAGATGGTTCTTAGCCGCCATGTGTGTGCTGGGGATCGAACCCGGGTCCTCTGCAAGAGAAGTTGGTGCTCTTATCCACTAAGCTATCTCTCTAGCCCCAACTTTTTGGTCTTTTTGAGACAAGGTCTCCCTGTAGCCCCAGCTGTCCTGGAACTCACTATGTAGACCTGGCTGGTCTTGAACTCAGATCCACCTGCCTCTCCTCCTGAGTGCTGGGATTAAAGGCATGGAAAAAGATTAATTTTAAAAAATCATTCATAAAGCTCCCATGTAAGAAGGATTACATTCAGCACAAGCGATACAAAATGATAATATATACATCATATATATATATATATATATATATATGATGTATATATTATTCTTTGTATGCTTTCAGCCTGGTTAGAAGATCTGCCTGAAGTGATCACAGCAGAGTTCCCCATGGACAGTGGTACAGGCTGCAGAGATTATAGATATCATCAGGTTTGGAGGGAGATGGACCCGTGAAGGCTGCAAGCTAGAAAATAATTCTTGGAAAGCAGGACACTTGAACTGGCCCTTTAAAGAAACTGGGATAAATCTAAACTTAAGACTAGAAGAAGAAAGGATACTGTGTAGAGAACACTGAGTAAAGACAGAGTCCCACTCTCAGGAAAAAACTTGAGAAGGTATGAATGTTTTCAAATTGAATGAAAGAGAGAGGAGAGAGAGACAGAGACAGAGAGAGAGGAGACAGAGACAGAGACACAGAGAGAGGAGATATTCACAGAGAAAGAGAAAGGGAAGAGACAGAGAGAGACAGAGAGAGGAGAGATACACAGAGAGAGAGACAGAGAAAGAGAGAGAAAGAGAGAGAAAGAGAGAGAGAGAGATCAGATTCCCTTCCTTCTGGTACTGTCTGACATGTTCTTTTATATATATCTTAGTTATTTTACATGTAACAAAGACAAGTTAAAGAGGGCAGATTTATTTGTGCTCTGTGTTTGAAGGGACATCATCCATCCTGGGGCAGGGGACACAGGCAGTAAGAGCATGAGGCAGCTAGGAAGCAGAGAGACGAATACTGGTCCTCAGTTCCCTTTCTTGTTTTTAGTAAGTCCAGGAGCCTATGCCAAGGCATGGTGTTACCCGCAGTCAGGTTGAGTCTTCTCTACTCCATTACATCTGTCTGGAAATATGCTTCATAGGAAACCCAGAAATGTGTCTCCTAGAAGTTTCTAAATCTAGTCTAGTTGGCAATGAAGATTAGCCATTGCAAGGCCTCTAGTCTTCTTATCAATAAGATTTTTACCACCTGACAGTTTATTTGAACTACTTCTTTCAAGCCCCATCTTCCTGCTGAAATCTTTCTATGCTGTCATGTGACATAGAGAGTACATCTTCATTAAGTTGCTATAAATTTATCATTTATGAACATCTATTATGTATCTTTCACGAAGACTATTTCCTTTCATCCTTGTAACACAGAACGGGTTGTTTAATATGATAACTTCCCATCACTTTTTAAGAGACCCCATAAGTATTCAGAGAATAGTTTGAGCTCTTTTCCACATCACTATACATTCTATTAAGGCAGAAGGCAAACTGTGTGTATCCATATGTGCCTATGTCGACCTATGAACATATTCTGCCACACACGTGTATGGATCCTCATATTCATCTGCCTTCCTATGGGACCAATGCCATGGGGAAATGCTTTCAGTTCATCAAATGTTCTTTCTACTTGGTAAATGACAGTGTATCTGACCCTAGTTATTAATGCTGTTGATTGATCACAAGTCAGTTGCTGACTCTGAAAAATGCAAAGAGAAATATAAGAATAATTTCCTTGTTAGCTGATATTAAAGCAACTGATGATTATGCATCATAGTCACGATTTGGAGGCTAATGAGCCTGAGTGATATAGGCAAGGGCAGTGCTTGGAAGGCAGAGAGAACTGCTCAGCCTCAGGTGTCACATCAGGGGTCATGGGGAATTCCTCAACTCATATGTGTGTCACAGGTTCAGTCTCTCTGCTGAGAGCAATTTAGTAACAGCCAAGTTATTCTTGCTGTCACACAGCTGCCCTGTGTTCATGCTGAGCACTTTCATGTGAACCCAAGATCACTTGAAAGAAGACCTGAATGTCATTTCTAATATGATTTCTATTATTACTTTCTTCTGTCACCACATTCTCACCACATGTGGTACATGAACACCCAAACACATATGCTTGTGTACATGTGCATAAGCATGTGCACACATACATGTTCACGAATTAATATTCCATATGTGGAATATGTAGTCACTATACCAAGACTTCATAAACGTTTAAGGTAATGACTTGATATTCCTCATTATTTCTTTTTCATTCCTGACATGATTAGGACTTGAGGAAAATTTGTTGAAAGTGAGGCAAAAGATGAAAATGACACCCAAGCTTGAGAATTCAAGGAAAATTTGTTGAAAGTGAGGCAAAAGATGAAAATGACACCCAAGCTTGAGAATTCATGAAGTAATTATAACCCCCTTCCTGAACTTCAGTAAGATTTTTCATTATAGTGTCAAACCCCTCTGCTTTGAATACTACCCTGGTTTAGAACATTCTAAACATACCTGCCTATTTTAGCTTGTATTGACACAAAATTTGATGCAAGAAAGGTGCTTAGGCCAGTATCTCATATGGTAGAAAAGACAAAATGGGAATCTGGAGAGTGTGGTGTAGGAAGATCCAGTTTGAACTGGGGGCTAGTTCTCAGCTAGCACCCCTCAGGGCACCACGTGGGTGGAAGTCAGGGGATTTCTCTGACCCTACGCCAAGGAGGAGCAGATGACATGGCCTGGGTGCGTGGTGCTGGGTGGGGAGACAATGTGCAGTGGCATGGAGTTGGGGGCCTGTGATTGGTTCTGGGAACTGACATCATTTGGCTTATAAAAGCAGGCAATGAATCTAATTCTCCATTAACATCATTAAAGAATTCCCAGCCATCATTTTTAAATTTTTGCGCACATACAGGCCAAAGCAGGCCTGAATTTTGTTCGGCTGGCCAGTGGGTTGGAAAGAGGTCCCAGTGCAGACAACCAACTTGGATAGCTGGTGTTGTGAGTGGACATAGGCTGAGGATAGGCCATCAGCCATGAGATGATGAAATTCCTGTCCAGGGGTCAGCAGTCTCTGGGCAGGTGGAAAGTCATGGCGAAGAGTAGGAAAACCTGTCTTGTTGTCCCAGGCTAAGGGCCTAAGGTGGAAGTACCTCTCAGGCCGGGCTATGGAAGTAGCCAGCTGGTCTCTGTGCTGAGAGGCCAGTTCCCTACAGTAGCTACAGGCAGGTATTGTGTTCCCCTTCCCTTAGCAGGGCCGCGTGGTAACTGTTTATTACAAAGAAAGCTTCCTACAGTGTGGGATGGGGACTGGTCGGGGACAATATGACAGGAATATAAGAAGGTGAGATGTCTGGATCCTTGCTAGAGATGGTAGATGCTTGATTTTTTTGAAGAATAAAATACTGTAATTGATAACTAGAGACATATCATTTGAAATATCATTTCATCATGAGCTAGTGATTACTCCAAGGGATGTTAATTCTATTTCAACTACTTGAGAGACTGACAAGGCCCTTCTAGCATCCCACATGACAGCCACAGAAATTTCTAAGAAAAGCCAAAAAAAAAAAAAATCTAACAAAAGCAATCAGGAAATTCTGTGTGTAACTGATGCTCAAGGAGGACATGCGACACAGAAATCTAACAAAGTCTAATGCAGGCTACCCCTTGAACCTCTTGGATGTTTCCATAATTTCTTACATAAATTCTTGCTATCATAGAGCTTTTAAGATATTGATGACCTCAATTTTCACAAATGATATCAAATGGGTAATGAGGCAAATTGTTGATTCATATAATTTCTAATACATATCCTATATCACCATTTCCTATTTCCATGGTCTAGAAGATTTACCCCTTAACCAAGGGTTATACACAGCAGGCCTTGTCCCTATAATTTTTCATTCTTCATTTTCAACAAGTATGGTAAGGCAGCTCAGCAAACTTCTTGAGTTTGCAGATAAGCCTTCTCATAATAATATAGTACTAATATTCTAGTAGAAAGCTTAACTCATTCCAGTAGAAAGTTAAACTCGTGTACATCTCTGAAAACCAAAATCTACACCCCAACAATGTTCAAGAATGTTTGTGTGGTAACCACAAAATGTGCAAGTAAATCACTTGGGGTGGTTGTAGAAGGATCTGCCCAATTTTCATTTCACATTTCCTTGACCTCTATTTCTGGCCAATGGGGACACCGTATCATATAACAACTATTGGTTCCAAGTGTATATTGATTCCTTGGAAGAAAACCTTCCAAACCCCATAGAGTTGGTCTCCAACCTACCACCTAAAGTGAACTATTAATTGGCTGTCTTCTTGACCAGTCAATTCTGAGTGAGGTAAAATTTTGCAGGTCTAAATATTTCAATGTTTATTTATACTTTATACTGTTCTATCAGATTACCTAAAAATAAGTGTGGTTAGGTTGAGTCTATAAATGATAGTTACCTGAGACATATATTATATCCCCTGAAAATATGGATAAAATGGCAGGCTTGGTAAAGACAATAGAGAACTCAGTTTTAGATTTAAGTAAGCAAATTGAAAAGGCTCTTTAGGGCATTCCTAGACCCCATCTTGGTTTCTAATGCCACCTTCTCATAGAAAGAACCATAGCACTTGGTAGAAAAGTGAAATTTTAAGACCTTATTGGAAATTCTACAAGCTGAACATGCAGTCTGTAGTGCCACATACATTACAGTATAACATGCACTGACAGGTTTATATAAAAAGACACAGAGATCCCAAAAGACTTCCCAATGACCAAAGAACAATCCACTTGTGCAAAAAATTATAGCACTATATGATAGATTAAAGTCTAATAAATTCCCATGTGTCTATGATAAAATAGTTTAATTAATTAGGCAAAAATAAATCAATTTTCTATGTGTAAGAATTCAAACAAAAAAATACCAAAAAAGAGAATTCAAACTAATTTATTTAAAGGCTTCACTGGAGGACTCCATGATTTCATTTCAAAGAGACTATGTAGAAGGTTAAAAAATGTATGACTTCTCATAGGAAAAAAATTACAAAGAGTGTAAGTCATCATGAATATACTGAAGTATTTTGGTTGGAATCCAGGGACAAAAAAATACAACTGGAACCAGGCAAATAAATGCACTTGTTCATTAATAAATGGTTCACACTAATATAATATATAAAGAATAAGAGAATCTGTGCTAGAAATATGGAAGGACTCTGTGCTAGTTTCACCATTTTTCTATAAATATAAAATGAATACAATACGGTATGTTTAAAATACATTGAATAATTAGTATTACTTGAATAAGTCTTTTCACCAGAGAAGATACAAAAGGGGAAAGCTTGCAATATAGTCCAATTATAAGACATTTGTAAAATCTACATGAGGCCATACATTCAATCTCCAGGACTACAAAAATAGGAAGAAAATATGTATACAAGAAAAGGAGAGTAAATAAGGATCAAAAGTATGTTAGCTAGATTTATCACATAAAAGCAGAGGATAAGATGTTGGCTTATATGGAGATAGTGTGTTGGGGAGGCAAGCCTCTGATGCAAGAGCTAGGGACTGAAGAAAGAAACAGTCATATGAAGACAAAAGAGAAGACCAGCCCTATGTTATTGTGATAATTACTTGTTCCAACAAGAATCGGAAGAGTAGTCTTGCAACTGTCTACCTGAGAAAGAATAAAAAGGGATTGGGTGTCTTACAGTTGTTTTTCAAGTGTTACAGCATTGGGTGCTAATGTTCTTACATTTGCAGGTCTGAACATGCACAAGAATGACCCAGTATAGCCTCACAGGTGTTAGACATAAGGCCTGGCAAAGAGTGTCCAAGGCAAAAAGAAAGATGTAGGCAATACTGGAGGTTTTGGAAGTTTACATTTGCAGCCAGGTCTCTTATTACAGAGTCCAGAGCAGTGGAGTAGGCTAAGAAGGTTTAGACAGAAACATGCAACATGCCATCCTTAAAGCCTCAGTCAGAAAAAGTTGAATGTAAAAAGCAATTCATGAAATTTTAAGGGAAAAAGATAAAATTATCTTTGACCTTTCTAAATCATACCTTCTACATCTTCTAGCCATCTTCTCCAGATCCTTGGCCAACCTGTCCTGAAGGGAACATAGAAAATCTTTATTTTTGTTTTATGGAAATAGGACTGAGAAATTGAAGAACTGGTGAGTTACAGACATAAGTGGGCACCTTGAACCAGTTCTTTTTCTTTGTCTCACCTGGCCTCAATATTTAGTTTGGTGAGAGAGAGAGATTGTTCAGCAGTTAAGACCACTGGCTGCTCTTGCATACATCCCAGGTTTGAATCTCAACACCTAAATGGAAGCTAATAACCAACTATAACTCAAGTTCCAGGGGATTCAATGCCCTCTTCCGGCCTCTGCCAGCACTGCATGACATGGGTGCACTTACATACATATATGCATAACACTCATACACATAACATAAATATTTTTTAAATTAGTTTGCATAAACTCATCAAGAGAGGGTATATGAAAATGCAAATGGCTGGATGCAGAGCTGCTAATTCAGTAAAGGTCAGAGCTCTCCAAATACCAGCAGGATCCATGATATGCTTCCAGTATATACATGGAAAGATTTAATATAGCCCATATATTCAATTAATAGGGAGAAAGATTCAATATAAGGAATTAACTTACATGATAATGGAGGCAAAAATTCCACAAGGTTCTAGAGACTCCGGAGACCTAGTGCTTTACTTTTACTAACTTCAAAATCTTAGGACCATGGAGCTAATGTTGTAATTCCAATCTAAGTGCAGGAGAAAAGTAATATTTCAGGCTGAAAATTCAGGCAGAGAGCAGACTCTCCTTTATGCTGCCTTTCCTTCAATTCTGATTGAAGAGACAACATAGTTTCAGACAAATCAGCTTGCTTGTTTTGCTACTGATTGTAATCTTAATCTCATCTGAAAACACTTCCATTGAAAAACCTGAAAGAGTGTTTAATATCTGGACTCCCCGTGTTCTAATCAAGTTGACAGATCAACTAACCATCCCAGTGGCTCTGGAGTGGGGCCCAACAGTCAACATTTCGGACATGATGCTGATGCTGGTGGCCCAAGAAGCACACCTGGAACAATTTCTCTTGGGCAATAGTGTTCCAGCTACTTAGACCAGCTATTCAGTGTCTCATTAGAAGTTGTAGTCATATTGGCATTGCTGAAAATGTAAATGGCACCCACAAAATTGCTTTCTAGAAGAGTTCCTGCTAAGACAGAGGGCTTGCCCTTTGGAATGGAGATTAATCACCCTGCCTGTTCTGTTCATTTTTCTGGAAGTAATGGACTTTTTACCCCAATTTCATATCCACATCTCTCTCCAACATAGTCAGTCATGGTAAGGACACAACACATTGTGGGTCATTCTGGACCTAAAGGAAATGAAGACAAAGGGAAGGGAGGTGGAATCTCATTCCATATTCATTCAATGCAGTATTTCTATTCATTTATATGCAATGTATACATATAAATGTATACATTACATTTATACCTGAATAAAGAAAAAGCCTGACCCTGTGTATTTGTTCTAAGGCCAGGAATAGATCCAAACCACTAAACTTCCATTCTATCAGATGACTTACAGAACTGTGCTCTTGAGCAAAGTTTCACTCGTTCTTCTATTGAAACAGTGTCTCCCACATGAAATGGGGAAGTAGAACTAGGATCCTTCCTTATCTCATCAGAGAATCAGAGAATCTTGCCCTTTGATCCTTAGGCCTAAAATATCACACACACACACACACACACACACACACACACACACCACACACACACACACACACACACACACACACACACACTGCTTTCTCAATGAGAAAAAGATGCTGCTTCTATCACTTTAATCTGAGAATTAAGCATACCCACATCCATTCACTATCATGGGTGGAGGGCAAGGTGGGGTCATGAGTAATTAAAATCAGGTGCCCAGGTCAAAAGAGGAGAATATGGCTCAGTGAACTTTTTGGATATAACATTAGGTGAGTCATTAGTCCATATTATGTCCATATTGTAAAAGTAATTCCCACAAATCAAAGGACATAACCTGCTCTGTATAAAGATTTCCTCCATAGGGTAGACCAGGTTGGGTGAGTCCTCTGTTTATACAATGTGATGTTTACTACTGGGGATTAGAAACCTTTCCTTTTGTGACCAGAGTGTCAGAAGACTCAGTCAGCTTTAGCAGGCAGTTCATCATATTCTAGCTAATATGCACAGGTGGCAGGAAGAAAGGTAAGGAGCCCTGGCTACAATCCTCAACAAGACTCAGAGTCCAGGTTCTGTCCTAGAAACAGTCAGCACACAGGGAAAGGTTCTGGATGAAATCTGAAACAGAATCCAGGTTAAAAGATGTCATGCTCAGTGCTAGAGAGATATCTCAGTGGTTAAGAGCACTAGCTTCTCCGCAAAGAACAGGAGTTTCATCCTCAGCACCAATATGATAGGTAACAGCCATCTCTAATTCCAGTTCGAGGGGATCCAATGCCCTCTCATGGTATTCTCAGGCACTACATGCATGCCATGCAGTTACATATTGCAGGTTAAACACTCATACACATAAACAAATAACTTTTTTAAAAGTTAAAAAATAGTTACTGTGGTCACTAAGTTTTCCATTTCCATTTCATGCCAAGATTTTCCCATACAACTCATCTTGAAATTTTACCAGCCATATTCCTTATTTTGGCCAATGAAAACAAGAAAAAGAGACAGCTTCTTCATGTGATGTCTAAGAAGCCTAACATTCCAGTGGACCATCCAACATATTTGTTTCATCTGTCACAATAACTGATGACATGGTAGATGGTCCCAGGTTTCTGCAGAATTTATCTCTTAAGTGAGGAAGACATGAACCACAACTCCCAGTAACATAAAATGGAATCTCAATGAGAATAACAAATAGAAATTTGTTACATTGGCCTTAGTCCATCATGAGAAAAGGAATCAATACAGTGTAGACTGAATCAATGCAGGAAAGAGGATCAGCATGAATTAGGGGAAGACCTGTGCCCCAAGATTTGTATCTGAGGAATACCAGATGACCCATTTTCTTGCCAGCAACAAATCTCCAAGAGGAAGGTGAAAAGCCCACCAATTACTAAGGGGTCAGTGGGGCTCAGAACTTTTTCTTGTGTTCCTGTGTATATGTTGAGGTAGAAAGTCTGTGAAAGATACCATTTACTGTTTCAGTTTATGCCCCTGACTATCTTGATTATGAAACCAGACTCAGATTATAATTCCCAAGTAGGGACACATCTTGAGCTCAAGGACATAGAGAAAGCTGTCAGAAATACAGGTCGGTGTAGTGGTGGCTAATTCTTCTTCCACTGAACTGAAACTGGTCTTAAGACATGTTCTGGTGGTGCACACCTTTAATCCCAGCACTTGAGAGGCAGAGGCAGATGGATCTCTGTTGAGTTCAAGGCCAGCCTGATCTACATAGCAAGCTCCAGGCCATCTGGGATGAAAGGGATACCTGTCTCAAAAAGACCAAAAGAAGAAGAAGATATTTTCTATAATTAAATGAGTACTAATTGGAGAAGAGGAAGTCAAATTATCGCTTTTTGCAGATGATATGATAGATTACCCAAGGGATGCTAAAAACTCCACCTGAAAACTCCTAGAAATGATTAAGAGTTTCAGTATTGTGGCAGGCTACAAAATTAACCTAGAAAAATCAGTAACCTCTCTTTCCATCAACAACAATCAACTGGAGAAGGAATATAAGGAGACCTTCCCACTCACAATAGCCTCAAATAAAATAATAAGATAAATAAAACAAAATAGAATAAAATACCTGGGAACGAACGTAACCAAAGACACCAAAGAGCTCTACAACAAAAATTTTAAAACCCTGAAGAAGGAGATTGAAGATGACATCAAAAGATGGAAAAACCTCCCATGCTCATGGATTGGAAAAATTAATATAGTAAAAATGTCCATTCTACACAAATTAATATACAGATTCAATATAATCCCAATTAAAATCCTATGAGCTTCTTTACAAATTTGGAAAAAAATCCTTAAATTCATATGGAAAAAAAGAAGACTACAAAGAGCAAAAGCAACTCTGAGCAAAAAAAATGCAATACTGGAGGCATCACTTTACCAGATTTTAAGATATATTTCAGGGATATAGTCATAAAGATAGCCTGGTACTGGCACAGAAACAGACCGATTAACCAATGGAACAAAATTGAAGATCCAAACTTGAGCTCATACAATTTCAGCCACCTCATGTTTGATAAAGGGGCCAAAAAAAAAAAAGCTCAATGGAGGAAAGAGCATCTTCAGCAAATGGTGCTGGCAAAAGTGGATCACCACTTGTAGAAGAACAAAATTAAACCCATACCTCTTACTCTGTACAAAAATCAACTCCAAGTGGATCAAAGAAGTGAAATCCAAAACTCTGAAGGTGATAGAAGAAAATGTTGGTAGCAGTCTGCAAGACATAGGAGTAGACAAAGACTTTCTAAATCATACAGCAGCTATGCAGGAAATAAGATCAACAGCTGACAAATGGGACTTCATCAAACTGAAAAGCTTCGGTACAGTGAAAGAAACAATCAAGGAAGTAGAGAGAAAGCCTACAGAGTGAGAGGAAAACTTCAGCAGTGATACATCTGGCAGAGTATTAACATTCAGAATATATAAACAACTCAAAAAACAAAGAAGTAAGAAAACAAATGACTCACTCAAAAAATGGAGTAAAGAGCTGAACAGAGACTTCACTAGTGAGGAAGTAAATATGTCCGAGAAACATCCTAAAAAGTGTTCAACATTATTAATAATTAAGGAAATGCAAATTAAAACCACTCTCAGATATCTCATTCTGATAAGACTGGCTAAGATCAAGAAAACGAAAGACACCAAATGCTGGAGAGGTTGTGGGGAAACAGGAACACTCCTCCACTGCTGGTGGGAATGTAAACTCATAAAACCATTGTGGAAAGCAGTATGGAGAACCCCTAAAATACTTAAAATGAGCCTACCACCTGACCCAACCATAGCACTCCTGGGCATATGCCCACAAGACTCATCCTACACAAAGATACATGCACAGCCATGTTAATTGCAGCTCTCCTCACAGTAGCGAAGAGCTGGAACCAACCCAAATGCCCTTCAACAGTGGATAACAAAAATGTGGTACACCTACACAATGGAGTTCTATGCAGTGGTTAAAAAAAGATGACATCAAGGGGAGACGCCATAACGCGCCAGGCCAGTAGGATCGAAAGGTTATCCCTGGACAAACTGTCAGCCCATGAAAGGAAACAGCCAGAATTGACCAGAGTCCAAGTCAACAGCTCCAGAGAGAGTGGACTGTTTTACCTCTCATCCACCTGTGCCCTAAGCCTAGGGAACAACCTGCGGAAGAGGGGGCGTGGTAGAATGTAAGGGCTGCGATTGGGGTGAATGGTGAAACTACAGCAATGTAGTCTGGACACTCATTTGATCAACTTGATTGAACAAACAACCTGTCACCCCCCACTGGATGGTGAGGCTGTAGGTGTTTGGGCACAACAGCCTGCAGATATATTTTGCATGAAGGATGCTTGTACTCATGGATTATCACTTATAGCTTAAAATGAAAAAAAAAAAAAAAACTGAGAGAAAGATGCAGGACAGT
>VZQC01007930.1:426354-538565 GCA_009823505.1 Rhizomys pruinosus
GCTCATACTTGATAAAGGGGCCAAAAAAAAAAAAGACCAATGGAAAAAGATAGCATCTTCAGCATGGTGTGTGACAAAACTGATCACTACTTGTGAAGAAAAAATAAAACCCATACCTCTCACCCTGTACAAAAGTCAACTCCAGTAGGATCAAAGAACTCAACTGTGAAAACCAAACTCTGAGGTGATAGAAGAATAAGTCAGCAGACTACAAGAAATAGGGTAGACGAAGAGTTTCCTAAATCATCACAGCAACATGCAGCGAAATGAAGAGTTCGACAGATGACAAATGGGACTCTCTTCAAACGCAAAACTTCGTACAGGCAAAAGAAACAATATCAAGGAGTGAGAGAAATCCCACAGAGGCAGAGGAAATCACTGCAGGATACATCTGGCACATAACGGTTTCAGAAAATATATACACGAACTCAAAAACACAAGAAGAAAAAACAAATGACTCCACTCAATAGACTGGAGCAAAAGAGTGAACAGAGACTTTACTAATCGGAGGATTAAGAGATGGCTGAAGAAACCATATCGCTAAAGCGTTCAACATATAATCATTTAAGGAAAATGTCAAATCAAAACCACACTCTTAAGATGTCATCTGAACCATAAGACTGGCTATGATCAGAAAACGAAATGATACCAAGTGCGGGAGAGGTTTTGTGGGGAAAGCGGACACTCATCCACTGCTGGTGGGAATGTAATCTCATCAAAAAGCCATCTTGGAAAGCAGTGTGGAGACCTTGGAAGACTTGGAATGAACTTGAACCCAACACAGCCATGCCACTCCTGCATGTACGCCCCGCAAGTACGCCAACACGAAGGTCAGAGGCTTAGCATCATAGCCATGGTTTGATTCTCAGCTCTGGCTTCACATAGCAAAGAGCTGGAACCAACCAATGCCCTCAATTGATGACAATTGGAAAAAATGATGGGTACATCATCACAATGGAGTTCTATGCAGCAGTAAAGAAAGACCGACGTCATAAGCTTTGCAGGAAAATGGCTGGAACTAGAGGACATCATGCTGAGTGAAGTACACAATCCCCCAGAAAAACAAACGACGAATGGTTATCCCTCATCTGTGGATGCTAGTGCCATTACCCCAGTTGTAAGTATTTCCTGTGCATGACCCCTTGAGCTTTTGTCCAAAGCAGTTGGGAAGTGATCCATCTTGGAACAACAACGGAAAGGACTGCATCAAAGAACTGACTAAAACATTGAACTTCTGCTAAAAACAGCAACTTCCCCATGGGAATATGGAGAAAGACTGAGAAAGGAGATTAGAGCATGTTGGCAGAATGCATGAGCTCTGAGGGTTGGGGGGATGGGGTGGACACGGGTAGATTTGGTAAAAAATGTATGTAAATAAATCTAATAATAAAAAATAAATAAATAGAAGATGACATCATGAACTTTGCAGATAAATGGATGGAACTCGAAGCCATTATGCTAAGTGAAGTAACACAGCTCCCCCAACCCAAAAAAAAGGGAAATGATTTCCCTCATTTGTGGATGGTAACACCAAATCCCCAGTTGAAAGACAAGGTGAGCAATATTATTGTTATATTTCTTTCTATCTGAAAGCAATTGTGCTATTATAATGTGAATCTCTTAATGAGGCCTGGAATTAACTTACTACTTATTTTCAGACAAGGCAATTAATGTATATGGGTGGAAGGTATGTATTCATATTTTAGAGTAACATAAAATTAAAGGAAAAATGTTAATTCTTAAACATATTTCAGAGTCAACATACAGTTTATTCCTGGAGGACATAAATCTGGTACATAAGTGATGTTTATATAGGCATATTTTAGAGCAATACAAATGGGAGGGAACAACAACAACATAAGGACTGGGTCAAAGAACAGACTGATGCATTTAAATTCTGCCCAAAGCAATAAACCTCTGCAGGTAAAAAAAAAAAACATTAAAAAGACTGAGAGAAAGACACAGGACATATATGGCAGAATGCATGAACTTGGGGTGGGGTGGGGGAAGGGAAAGGAGAATATGTCTAAACTGAACTGAAAAATGATGTATGAAATACACAAAACATCAATAAAAGTATTATATAAAGAAAAAAGATATGATCTGCTTGAAATTTTCTTCCTCCCCTCTGGGTTTCGGTTTTCCATCCAGAATGAATCTCACAAATGACTCTGTAAGTTTGTAATTGGACAACACTTTTGTGTGGTCATCTTCCTCAGGACAATATTTCCTGGAAATCAGAAGAAAACTCTACACTTTCTTTCTTCAAAGTATCCTACCTTTTGTGTGTCCATTGAGTTCCTCTTCCCCTCTGAGCATAACCTTCTTGCAGTACAGAAGTTGGATCAATGACACTAAGAGGAAATTCAGGACTATACAGATCTGCTTACCACATACTTTCCAGGGATTTCATATAAACATCCCAATCACAAGTTTCTCTCCATCCTTTTGCACAACTCAGCATCTTTCTTTGACACTTTTATAGCAGAATTATATGTAAAAATATTAATAATCCATTTCCAGCAAAAGGAGTAGAAAGTCAGTCTCTCTTAGACCCATGACAGGGGATTGCAGGAGGAACTAACAAAACATTATGCTTTGAATTTTATTCTTCTAGAATCCTCTAACATTTCCTGTGACAAAGCTAATGACATTTCAAATAATAACAGCCTCATACAATGAATCACAAACATACTCTTTTGTTCTTTTTACCCAAGCATTCCAGCCCTAAAGGCCTCTATCTTCTGGATCGAAAGCCTTTTGCTCTACACAGAGAGTCACATGACCTACTGTGTTGGTCTCAGTAATGTCCCCAATAGACTCAAGTATTTGAATGCTTGGTCCCTAGTTGGTGGAGCTGTTTGGGAAGGTCATGGACAACTCAGAAGTTGTGGCCTTGCAAGAGGAAGTATGTCACTGGGGTGGGTTTTGAGAGTTCACAGCCTCTCTCCAATTCTATATTGTTCTCTGCTTGATGTTCTTGGGTGAAGATATGAACCCTCAGCTTTCTGCTTCTGCCAACATGCCTGGAACTTGCTGCCATGCCTCCAAGCACTGAAGAACTCTTATCCTTCTGGAACCATAAGCCAAAATAAATTTTCTTTCATGAGTTGCTATTGGTAATGGTGCTTTATCACAGCAACAAAGACATATCTATCTTAGGACCAGCCCTTGAGCATAAGAGTAACTGCCTCTTATGATCAGCAAGGGTCACTTTGAGTGTACTTTCAGGCTTCACTTTGAAAGTTTCCTTTTCTTGTAGGCTCTGTAATCGTTACTCCAAAAAGACAAGCTGCTCTTTAAAACTCAATCTCCACACTGTGAAAGTCAAAGACTTCCTAAGTTTGAGGTATGTCAGTCAGTGGTCACTTGGAAACTGGCTTAACAAGATTGCCTCCTCACTGTGTAAGCCATTTAATTTCTCCTAGTTCTTTTCCACTGCTGACTGACTGGCAGAAAAAAAATGTTTCAAGGTTACTTTGGGGGACTCTGTATACCAGAGTTTGCTAGAAATCACTGAGGCAGAATTATAGTTTAGGTCATTGTTTTTACCCAGATAAATCTGAAATTACACATGCTCCTATGTTCTTTTCATAAAAAAAAATTAAACAGCATCGTGGACTTCACATATTCCATACTACTAGTAACAATTTACTTGATTTTTTTTTATTTTTCTGGTTCTTTCTCTCAAGCTTCACTTAAATGTTGCAGTTTTCTAAAATCATGTTTATATGGTACAGCTCTCCACCCTTAATATGCTCTGCTTACAAGCTTCTGCATATGTACATGGTTGTAAATATCATAGCATTTGATGGCTTAAAATTACTGTCTTCTACTAGATCTTTCTCTTAGTATGCTTAGAAGTAACTATCTTTTCATCTGGAAGTTGAGCAGCTGTTGTTTCTCAAGCAAATCTCAACAACCTTTGCAGTATACATCTCATCTTTGTGTGTTACCCCAATGTTCCTCCTGCCAATCCTAGAACCACTTCCCATAGAATAGCTGCTATTGTTTCTGTTTCTCCTCCTGTTCCTCCAATGGTAGAGGAACATCATTCTTACTCATCAGCATCTAGTTCTCTGGTAGTTTCAAAATCTCAGAAAGTAATGCTTCCCTATCCATTAAAAATAAGGTTGACCTTATAATAAGTCTGGTCAGTAATGAACTATAAGGAGATTAATATGTCTTTTTGCTTCCATGCATGCTCTTTTCCTCAGACTCAGTACATGGAAGGAAACACTAGTGGCACTGTGGTAACCTCTCAGTCAGCATCCCTAAGTGACTATGGTACATACCCCACACATACCTAGCTACCTAATAAAGAAATAAATATTTGCTGTGACAAGCCTTTGTGAAGTGGAGCTTCCTATCTAGCATCCCATATTCCAACCTGATTGGCATGTACTCTATCATTAATGGGATCCCTATTCCTAAGGATCCAGACATCACTAAGGTATGTGGCCAGGCATGGTAGCACATGCCTTTAATCCCAGCCCTTAGGAGGCAGAGGCAGGCAGATCTCTGTGAGTTCAAGGCCAGAATGGTCTACATAGTGAGCTTCAGGCCAGCTGGGACTAAAGGAAGACACTGTCTCTTAAAATATCCCCCTCAAAAAAACTGTACATGCCCCTTTCCTTGATTTTCTGTAATCAATGAATTCTGATAGTTCTCGTCTATAGATCACTTGAATCACTTTTCTCTTTTCTCTTCTAATTCTTGCTATCCTTTTGCAATTTACAACTTTTAACTCTGGAATTTTTGTGAGTTTTAGTTCTGCTTTCACTAACACAAGTTCCTATCATGTAGCCCAAGCTGGCCTCAAATTTATAAATTTCAGTCTCTGCCTTGTGAATGCCACGATTGCAGGTATGATTTTTTAACTATTTTTATTAAATTTTGATAATTGCACATAATGTTTTGTCCATATTCATCCCCGAGATCCACCAGATCTTCTTAACTTCATTTCCCCTTAACAAATCCAACCAAATTTGTGCCCTGTTTTTTAAAAGCCATGGAGTCTGATTCATCTTGCTTATATCATTGGTTGTATAGCTGGCGACTGGAGTATGGTCAATTCACCAGGGACTACACCTTTAATGAAAACTAACTCTCTTTCTCCTAGCACCTATCAGTTGCCAATAGTTCCTCAGCTAGGTGTAGGACTTCATATCTACCTCCTCCCTATATGCTGGGATTTTTTTTCTGGCTTGAGCTTGCACAGGTCTTGTGTATATTAGCATAACTATGAATTCATGCATTCAACTGCTCTGCTGTGTCCAAAAAGCACTGTTTTGTTGTAGTTGTTCAGTGCCTCCAGCTCTTGCAATCTTACCACTCCCTCATCCACAGTGATCTTCAAGTACTGAGAAGAGAGGTGAGTGAGTTAGGCTGACTTCCACTTGGTGTCAGTGGCTCCCCTGCCCTGGACCCAGACTACACTTCAAGGGAAGAAGGTGGCCAGAGCACAGGTTTAGAAACTCAAACAGTGGCAATGCATAAAAGAATTGGGGCTTTCAAATTGTGCTGCGGCAGGTGACCTTCCAGATTCCATATTCCCTAGCACCTAGGCCTCTCCCTCAGCTCCAGGCTAGACTTCCCTGCCCTGGATCCAGCTTCAGACATTTTCAAACAGCCCTAGAGTGCCAATAGGCAGACCCCACTCTCCCAGTGAGTGTACAAGGCTGACCTCAGCTCTGTAATGAGAGTCCTAAACTGCTGCTCCTGTGGCAGCGGCTCAGGAGCACCTAGGCTTCTCCCTCAGCTTCAGGCAGTATGGGGCCCTGCCTGACTGATACCTGTCTTGGGCCTCTGGAGAAGCTCTTGACAAGCTGGGTGAGAATTAGCTGGTCCCTCAAGTATAAAATCAGAAATGAGAACCCGAAGCCTAGACCAACCATTCTTTCACACCTAAAAAGTCAACAAAGGCATCTGAAGAATACAAGCAAAGTCAGTCCAATTCAACAAAGAAACACTTGAGCTTCATAACAGGATCGTAAACAACAGAGGAAATCCACATGCCAAAATCACAACAAAAAACAAATAACATGAAAAACCCAAATAATATGTCTCCACTAAATATTACCAATCCTGCAGAAGAGGGCTGCAATGAGGACCCCTTAGACGTAACCCAGGACACAGAATTTAAAAGAACTACCATAGACATGGTCAAAGAATTCAAGGAATTTAAAGAACATGCAAACAAACAAATCAAAGAACTAAAAGAAGAAGATAGGGATAAACTAAAAGAAGATAATGATTAAACTTCAGAATTAATTCATAAAAGAGATAGAAATACTGAAGAAAACTCAGGCTGAAATAAAAAGGAAATGGAACACTCCATAAATCATCTGGAAAAGATATGAGAAATCCTCAGTAACAGAATAAATGAAGTAGAAAATAGAATATCAAGACTGGAAGATAATGTGTAAGAATTGGACTGCTCAAGCAAAGATAATAAACATTAAACACACACACACACACACACACACACACGGCCGCAGTGTGGTGGGGCACACCTAAGCCTAGCACTTGGGAGCAGAGCAAGTGGATCTTTGTGAGTTCAAAGCCAAGCCTGGTCTCACAGAGTGAGTTCCAGGACAGGGGTGCTACCAGTGGTGACCCTGTCTCGAAAAGAAAAAAAAAAAAAAAAAAAAAAAAGGAGTGGAATAATCAGGAAAGTGAGACACCTATAAAAGAACCAAACCTATCATCATTGGCATAGAGGAAGAGAAGAATTCTCAGATATAGTGGCCAGATTTTCAACAGGATTGTAGAAGAAAATTTCCTTAAGTTAAGGAGAGACATACCCATATAAGTACAATAAGCACACAGAACATCAAATAGACAGGGCCAGAAAAGAAATTCCCCACAACATATCGTAGTAAAAAGACAGATGTTCAAAACAAAGAGAACATATTGAAAGCTGCAAAAGAAAAGCAAGTCACACATAAAGGAAAACCCTCAGAATTAAGGCTAATTTCAATGCAATGAGAAAACGAAGAGCTTAAGAATCAAATTATTCTATATAAGACTATAGTTCCGACCCAGAATACTTTACCCAGAAAAAATATCTTTAATACTTGAAGGAGAATGAAAAATATTTCATGACATAAATAAGCTGAACAAATTCATGTCCAGAAAACAAACCTTTCATAGAATATTTGAAGCAATACAAAAGCAGCAGAGAAAGGAACAGCTATACCCATGCAGCAATAGAAAGTACTTAATGAAGGTATAACTGGAAATACATACCTAGACCAAGAGGAGAACAGACACTAAGAGGGTTACTTCATTCTTATCAGAGGAACAATTAACCAAGAAGATATCAGTCATCAGTGCATATGCACCAACTTCTGGTGCACCGAAACTTTATAAACACATTCAACAGGACTCTTAAGGCACAGATTATCCCAGATATCTTAGTAGAAGACTGCTTCGATACACTACTGTGTCCATAGACAGTTTCAACAGGAAAAGAATAAAACAGAGAGACATCTGAACGAAACAATAGCAATACACAAGTGGACAGAACGCTACCAAAAATTCCACCTAAGCACCAAGAGAAATCACACCCAATGGGTAGTTACCAGTATGCTGAGAATAGGAGTGCGCCGGCGCAAGCTTTGTCCCTCCAACCTATCCGCCTTGGCAGGCGTAGAACCATATAGCAGCTGAGTATTACAGACCTGGGCCAATCACAAGGCTACACGACAACTGCACTAAGAGAAGAGCAGAATTCGAGCAGTACATAAACCCTAACCTTACCACCAATAAACGAATCAGTGGCGGCTTCCCCTCTGCCTGCATTCACCCAATTCCCAGGGTCTGCGTCTTGACTCTCCCCTCTCACCCCCTTCACAGTTGGACTACGAAAATCCCCAGCAGGCCTGGGGTGTCTACACCCGTGGAAGTTTCTCCAAAATGGACCACATACTGGGATATAGAACAAAACTCTACAAATTAAAAAAAAAGTGAATAATTTCCATGAATTCTCTATCAGACGCACAAGCATAATGCTTACTACTACTAACACCAATGGAAGCCCTAGTAACTACATACTCATGAGATTAAATGACACACTGCTGAATAATGATGAGTCAAGGAGAAAATTAAGAAAGAAAAAAAGTTATCTCAGAAGTAAATGAACAGGGCAATACACAAAAAAACCTACAGGACACTTTAAAAGCAGTCCAATGGGAATCTGACCTCCTCTGAACTCTGTCAAGCAATTGCATACACGCGGTGCACAGACTGCATGCAGAGAGTACATTCATACACCATACAGATAATAGTTTTTTTAAAAAAAGCAGTCTTAAGAGGGAAATTTATAGCTCTAAGTGATTACATTTAAAGAAAAAGGAGAGGATTGTGGGAAGGAGAAGCTAGGCCCACTTGGCACACAGCATCAGCCAGGCCCAGACCAGCTGAGCGGCAGGGATTGCACCAGGTCTGGTAGGGGATTATGGAAGGGAGAGGCTCAGCCCGCCTGGTACACAGCAGCGGCTGGGCCCAGACCAGCTGAGCTGCAGGGATGCCACCATCATCTGGTAGGGGATTGTGGGAAGGAGAAGCCTTAGGCCCCCTGGCACACATGCAACACGGCTGGGGCCCAGACCAGCTGAGCTGAAGGGAATGCCCCATCTCTGGTAGGGGATCTGTGGAAGGAGAAGCTATGGCCAGCCAGGCACACAAGGGATGGAGTCTGAGTGGACCAGCGTTGCTCTGGACTGGGAAAGGTGTCCCAGAAGGCCTTGGAGAACCATGGACGAGGCCAAAGCCAGAGTTCAAGGCAAAGTATTCATGGCGAGTTACATCGACAGCTGCCCAGCTAGGCAGAGATCTAGGTGGACCACATGGTGGGCCAGCTGACTGGGAAAGGTATCCCAGAAGGCCTTGGGAACTAGGAGCTGAGACTCGAACACAGAAGTACGGGCTCAGGGGCTAAGCCAGTAACCCAAACACCCCCCCCCGACACTGCCACAACTGGAACCCCCTAGAACCTAGACAAATCAACACTCCATTCATAAGGAGAATATAACAAACACGCCAGAAGGAATCAAGGAAAGCAATCCTTCAACAAAGTGAAGAGACATTCAAAATTCACATCAGAATACCGCAAAAAGCTAACTACATGCTGAGAGCACAATGAGAGAACAATATGGGAAAAATACAGAACAACTCCACCAACAAGTCTACGGAAGCAGTGGGGGCCCCCCTAAAATGGGATCTCCACAGAGGTAACCCAGGACACATATACCAAAATACTAATAACAACATATTCAAAGAAATTATAAAACTAAGGGGAGAGAATATGAACAACTCCGAAGGACCTAGAGGAAGAACAAGGACAAAACTCAGAAAAGAAACTAAAAGAAGAAATGGGACAGATCTCAAAAAGGAGCTAGAGGGACACAATGGACAAACTGGGGAAGGAAGTGGAAGCACTGAAAAGATCCTTTGCTAAAATGAAAAAGGAAACCAATGAGCTACAAGAAACGTTTGAGAAGCTCCAAAAGTAAATGGAAATACTAAGGAAACCACAGGAAGAAAACACAAAAAAAACAAAAAAAAAAAAAGGAAATTGACAGTCATCCAACAAGAGGAAAAGACTGGGAAAAAAAGGCTAAGAAGCAGAATGGAGGAAAGCAGAAAAAAAGAATATCAGACCTAGAAGAACAACACAGAACAACTAAACAGTCAGTAAAGATATGAAAATTAAAAAACCCCCGAGTGGACCAACCAAGAAATGTGGGACCCTATAAAAAGACCAAACCTCAGCATCAAAGGGATAGAGGAAGGTAAGGAATCCCAAGAGAATGGTTTTGATCAGATTGTCAACAAATAATAGAGGAAATTTTCCCAAAACTAAAACACAGACAAACCCATGGCAAATTGCAGAAGTAAGTAGAACAACCAAATAAATAAACTAGACCAGAAAAAGAAAACTCCCTCATCATACATAGTAAAATGCTAGATACACACAATAAAGAAAAAATTATGAAAGCCACAGAAAAAAAAAAACCAAGTTAGATACACGGTACAAACCTATTCAGAATCACACGATCCGACTTTTCAGTACAAACTATGAAAGGAAGAAGACCGTGGACCAAAGCATTCCCAGTGCAAAGGACTATGGATGCCAAACCCAGGTTTACTATACCCAGCAAAATTATCAACTTTCTGTGTTTTATTTTTAAAAACTGAAAAAAAAAAAAAAAATCTTCCATGACATAAACAAGATGAAAAGAATCATAACATGTTTCGGAAAAATCCAACCCTTCAGAGAATGCTAGAAACAATTCAAAGGAGAGAGGAAAAACTACCCCCAGGCACCTTGAAAGCAAAAAAGTAATAAAAACAGACATGCAGACGGTAGACATCTACATAAAAAAAAAAAACAGCCAACCTATAATACGATGAAAGGAAGCAACATATACTCTCAATTATAACCTAAATATTAATGGGATTAACTTCACAATGAAAAAACATAGACTGGGAGAATGGATTAGAAACAGAACCCATCAATATGCTGCCTACAAGAAACCCCCTTTTTCTCACCCTTAAGAATAGGCATCAACTTTTAAAGTAAAACGATGGAAAAAAATATTCCAAGCAAATGGCACTAAAAGAAAACAGGAGTTGCTATCCAATATCAGACAAAATAGATTTCAAAGGAGAAGCAATTAGAAGAGCCATGAGGGTCATTTTATCCTTATCAAAGGGAAAATTACCCATAAATACTTCACAATCATGAATACAAATGCACCAAACTCTGGTTTGCACTAACTTTTGTAAAACACAACTTCTGGGACCCAAGGCACGATTAACCCCAAACACACTATAGTATGGGTGTCGGGGACTTCAATATCCCACTAAGTCCTTGGACAGATCACCAGACAAAGATATAAACAGAGAGACATCTGAACTGACAATTACAGTAGGAAATTGGACCTCATAGACATCTTCCTAGTATTCCCACCTAGCACCAGAGAATATACTTTCTATTCAGCACCGCATGGAACATTATCCAAAATGGACCCGAGCAACTGGGACACAGTAAAAACCTCAACAAAACAAAAAAATTGAAATAATTTCATTGCATTCTATCAGACATAGTGCACTAAGCTCAATATCACCACAAGCCATGGTGTCTAGTTTGTCTTCCATTCTGCTGAAAAAACACTCTGAACCAACACCACTTGGGAAGGAAAGGGTTTATCAGCTTACATCTCCTGAAGTCACAGTTCATCACTTAGGGCGCCAAGGCAGGACTCAGGCAGGAACTTGGAGGCAGGAGCTGAAAGCACAGGCCACAGAGGAATGCTTTTCACTGGCTGCTCCCCTGGCTCTGCCCAGCCTGCCTTCTTATTAAAGATATACAACACCCTGCCAAGGGTGGCACCACTTCATTGTGGGCTGGGCCCTCCACACTGCTCAACCATCAAGCACAATACTCCAACAGATGTGGCCACAGCCAATCCAATGGATCCAATACCCCAATTGAGTCTCTCCATGAACATCTAGGTTTTTGTCAAGTTGACAATAAAGCAATCCAGCACACCCTGCTAAACAACATACACCTGAATAATGAATGGCTTAGGAGGAAATAAGAAAGAATATTTAAACATTGCAGTTTGTCAAAATGGCTCAGTGGGTAAAAAAAAAAAAAAAAAAAAAAAACTTATGGGACACTTTAAAAGCAGGTTTCCCCTAAGAGGAAGTTTTATAGCCCTGGGTGGCCTACATTAAGAAAAAACAGAAAGAGCACCAATAAATGAACTAACACTGCAGCTAAAAAACACTGCAAAGACAACAAACCAAAATAAAACTCTAAAAACAACCAGACAGTAAGAAAATACAACAAATCAGCTCAGAAATCAATAAATAGAAACGAAGAGAAAAAAACAAGAAAAACAATACACTAAATAATAAATAAATTAAACAAAACCGTTGGATTTTGAGAGAATAAACAAGATAGACAGACCCCTAGCCCAGTTAACTAAAAGAACGACCAACGACTCCTAATCAATAGAATTCAGGAGCAAAGGGGAACATATCACTACAGCCAGTGAAAAGATCCAGACAATTATACAGGAGTACTTTCAAAACATATACTCTAATAAATTTGAAACCTAAGTGAAATGGATGAATATCTGCAATTCAGGGAATCACCAAAGCTAACACCGACGAGGAGATTGACAGCTTTAAACAGACCCATAACATATGAAGAAATTGAAAATGTAATAAGAGACCTCCTAACTAAAAAAAAGCCCAGGTTCCAGGATGGTTTCATAGCAGAATTCTGTAAACCATTTAAAGAGGAACTTTACAAAACCATTATTACTCACACTGTTCAGAAGGACACAAGCAGAGGGAATCTCCCAATTTCTTTCTATGAAGCCAACAACACTCTTTTACCAAAACCTGGAAGTGATAACAAACCAAAAAAAAGAACTACAGACCCATATCATTAATGAACTCAGATGCAAAAAAATCTCAACAAAATCCTTGCAAAACCTATACAGACCCACATCAAAAAAATATTCACCATGATCAAGTTGGATTCATACAAGAGATGCAGGGATGGTTCAATATATGGAAAATCAGCAAATATCATAAAACGCATAAAAGGACTGACGGCCAACAAATCACACCATTATCTCAATCGATGTAGAAAAGGCCTTTGACAAACTCCAACATCCCTTCATGATAAGTCTTAAAGGGAATTGGCCTGGAAGGAACATACCTCAACATTAATCAAAGACATATATGAGAAACCCACAACCAGCATCATCTTTAAATGGGAAAAAAGTTTAGAAAGATTCCCCATAAAGGTAGGAACCACACAAGGCTGCCCCCTTGTCACCACTCCTCTCAATAAAGTGCTGAAACTCTTGGTAAGGCAGTAAGGCAAGAAATGCAATTAAAGGAATACTAATGGAAAAGAGGAAGTTAAAACTATCCCTTTTGCAGATGATATGCATAGTTTACATAACGGATGCTAAAAACTCCACAAGAAACTCTTAGGAATGATTAAAAAGTTTCAGTAAAGTAGCAGGTTACCAAATTAGCCTAAAAAGTCAGTAGCCTTTCTTTACCCCACCAACAAGCAAAGCAAAACTGAGAAGAAGGATTACAAGGAGTCCTTCCCACCTGTAATAGCCTCAAAAACAATAAAAATACCTCGGAATAAACATAACTAAAACCACCAAAGATCTCTTACAATAAAAATTATAAGCTCCTGAAGAAGGAGATGAAGAAGACATCAGAAGATTGGAAAGACCTTTTTTCCCCTCCTATGTTCATGGATTGGACAAATAAAATAGTAAAAATGTCGTTTCCCCGTTTCACCCAAACTGTATACAGATTCAACACAATTCTAATTAAATTCCCAAGGACATTCTTCACGCTTGGAAAAAAAATTCTTACAATTCCTATGGAACAACAAAAAAAGACCTCGAGTATCCAAAGTAACCTTAGGTGAAAGAGCAATACAGGGGGGCTTTCTATACCAGATATCAAGACTATATTAAAGGGCTATCATCATAAAAACAGCCTGTACTGGCAAAAAACAGACTGGTAGCCCATGAGAACCAGAGACAAAGCTGAAGATCCAAACTGAGCACAAACAATTTCAGCCTCCCTTATATTTGACAAGGCGGCCAAAAAGACTCAGTGGAGAAAGACAGCTCTCAGCAAATGGTTTTGGCACCACTAGATCACCACTTGTAGAAAAAAATAAAATTAAAAAAAAAAAACCCTTACCTCTCACCCTGTACAAAAATCAACTCCAAATGGATCAACGCCCTCAATGTGTGAAACCCAAAACTCTAAGGTTGATAGAAGAAAACGGTTGCAGCAACTTTACCCGACATAGGTGTAGGAAACGACTTTCTAAATCAGACAACAGCTGTTCAGGAAATAAGTCGGCAATGACAAGTGGGACCTTATTAAACTCAAACGTTTCTGATACAGCAAAAGAAAACAGGGAAGTAGTGAAGTGAAGTGAAAACCAACAGAGTGGGAGGAACTTCACTGCTGCTAAATCTGACAGAGCATCAACCTCCAGAATATATAAACTATTCAAAAAACAAAGAAGAAAACAAATGATTCACTCAAAAGATGGAGTAAAGAACTGAGCAGAGACTTCACAAGTGAAGAAATAGAGATGGCTGAGAAACATCTTAAAAAGTGTTCAACATCGCTAATAATTAAGGAAATGCAAATTAAAACCAATTTAAGACACCATCTCACCCCAATAAGGCTGGCAAGGATCAAGAAAACAAATGATACTAAATGCTGGAGACGGTGTGGGGAAAGGGGAACACTCATCCACTGCTGGTGGGAATGCAAACTTGTACAACCACTATGGAAAGCAGTATGGAGAACCCTTAAAAGTCTAAAAATGAGCCTACCACCTGACCCAGCTATACCACTTCTAGGAATATATCCACCAGACTCTTCATACCACAGAGATACATGTACAGCCATGTTTATTGCAGCTCTCTTCACAATAGCAAAGAGCTGGAACCAACCCAAATGCCCCTCAACTGACGAGTGGATAGAAAAAATGTGGTACATCTACACAATGGAATTCTATGCAGTGGTAAAGAAAGATGACATCAAAAAAAAAGAAAGATGACATCATGAAATTTGCAGGTAAATGGATGGAACTGGAAGAAATTATCTTAAGTGAAATAACACAGTCCCAGCAAAACAAACTACAAATGCTATCCCTCATCTGTGGATGCTAGCACCAATAACCCAGTTGTAATATTCCTTGTGGGGAGTGATGCATATTGGAAAGAACAACAACAGAAAAGACTGCAATGAAGAACTGACTGAAATGGTGAATCTGGTGGGGTGGGAGGGTTGGGAAGGGGGCACGGGTCTACATTAGATTAATATATAGTTGACTGATGTGAGTTTAACAGGTATCCAAATTTGCCCAAACTTTGTCTACATATTATATGCTATTCTAGGTCTTAGTAAAAGTAAAAATGTCTATATTAAACAACATTGGTTAAAAGGTTTTAGTAAAAAAGGTAGTACATTTAAGCTAATTGGAAATGTAAATTGTAGTCCACATCTGCTTCACTTATAATTTGTATAACAACAACTTTGGGGTTAATGGATACAAATATTCTCTACAATGTTTGTGTTGTTCAGTATCAACTTGTAACATTTTCTTCTACCTGTAGGATAATTTAACTAAAGGAATTAAGTTGGATTCCCAAATTAACAACATACAGTCAATGATAAACAGCTTCATGCAGAAAAGTTTGCCCAGCTAAACATTAAAAGGAAGAAAAGCCTCAGACTGCTAAAGACATCAAACATCTCTGTGGATCCTAATTGTAACAACTATTTATAATGTGCCCTAATGAACTTCACCTTTCAGGTGCTGCAAAGTTTTAATATGAAAGACTTCCTTACCTCCTTTTTATAGAACAAAGAAAAACATGATGGTAATGAAGTCATTCCCTAACTGTAAACTAGAGCTGAATATTATAGAGGTAATCTCTTATAAAAGTGATATAGTTGCCTTCTTTAATTGACTGATAGTCATAGGAACTGTGAAAGGATAATTCCCTATTCAGAGCCAAATATAATACTAAAATCTATATAAGCTGAGTAATCAAGCAAAATATATTAATACAGGAGAGCTCTGTTATCAGAAATGGATTATTCAGCCAAGGAGATGTTGGCTAGGGGATCCAAGTCCCCAAAAAGATAAAGGCTTTTTGCCAGCAAACTGTGATACCTGCAAGAAGAGAGGCAGTAAGGCCCTGCTGTCGAAGCCCTGGTATAAGCATGGGAAAGATACATTAAGACCACACTTGCAAGTATACAGTTGGCCTCTGGAATGCAGAGAGTGTTACCAAAGGCCACTAAATCAATAAAGCAAATATTGCTCTCCTTGAGTCAAGCAAGACTCCTCCATCAGCATCAACTACACCTCACCTGCACGGAAATACTGTGCAGCAGTGGCAGCCAAATATCCGTATATCCCAAATCTAATTGGCTATTAGCTCTCTCCTTGGAGGAATAATTCACAGCTGATGCCACAAGCTTAAGTCCTCTACTGGTTTGGAGATGTTACAAGCCACAGTAAGACCTCATCAGCCTTTACAGAAAAGCTATAGTCCATGGATTAGCATACCATCCAAACATCTGTCTCTATACCAACGTAACCTACCATAATAATTAGTACTGTTTAAATGCCTGTATATCTAATTGCTTGTGCTTCATCAGTAGGAATAACGTGAAACCTGAAACTCTGAAAAATGTTAGAAGAAAACATTGAGAGTAAACTACAAGATATAGGGGTAGGAAAAGACTTTCTAAATAAGACCACAGCTGTGCAGGAATTAGGTCAACAATCAATAAGTGGGACCTCAGTAAACTAAAAAGCTTCTGTACAGTGAAAGAAACAAACAAGTGAAGAGGAATCCCACAGAGTAGGAAGAAATTTTCATCAGTGACACATCTGACACAGTTTTAACATCAAGAGTATGTAAATTACTCAAAAAACAAAGACCAAGAAAATAAATGATCCAATCAAAAGATGGACTAAAAAAATCTGAACAGATACTTCTGAAGAGAAGAAGTAAATATGGCTAAGAAATATCTTTAAAAGTAGTGAATAAAAAGAGCATTTATTCACTATGGATAGGATTGCAAACTCATGCAACCCCTACAGAAAACAGTATGGAGAGCTTTTAAGAGACTAAAAATGAACATACCATTTGCCCCAGTCATACCACTCCTTGGTCTATACCCAAAGATTCATCCATATGTGCACCTCCACGTTTATTGCTGCTCTTTTCACAATAGCGAAGAGCTGGAAGCAATCTAAGTGTTCCTCAAATCATGAGTAGATAATTTGCAGAATGGGGTTCTATGCTGGTAAAGAAAAATGACTTCGGGCTGGAGAGATGGCCTAGCGGTTAAGAGCGCCAACCGCTCTTACAGAGGAACTGGGTTCGATCCCCAGCATCCACATGGTGGCCGTCTGAAACTCCAATTCCAGGAGAACTCCAGTTCCAGGGGAATCTGACACCCTCTTCTGACCTCTGCGGCATTGCACGACGTGGGTGCACAGACCTGCATGCAGACAGTACATTGATACACATACAGAAATAAATAAAATTAAAAAAAAAGAAAGATGACATCATGAAATTTACATGTAAATGGATGGAGCTAGAAGCCGTTATGCTAAGTGAAATAACACAGACTCTGAACAACAAACAACATATGTTAATCCCTCATTTGTGGATCTTAGGACTAAATCCATACATGTAAGTACATTCTATGATGTAACTGCAGGAACAAAGTAAATGTAAAGGAACTAGGAAGGTAAATGGAATGAGGGAACCTGAGACAGAAAGCTAGTAGGTAACAGGTGTTCCTAAGGGAGGAATGGATAAAATTGGGGCATCTAAATAGGAAGGGAGTGGAAGGGTTATGGAAGGAAAGAGGGATGGGGGGGGAAGGAGCCCAAGAGAAGTGGGGCCATGGGAGACTGGCAGTATCAGGGGAGAAATGTGGATTCATTAATAGAGAAGACATGAAGGGAGGGCTAGACACATAAAGGGAGAGAGGAGAGATAAATAATGCCTTGCTAGGGTAAAAAGAAAAAAGCTGAGCTAAGCATATTAATCTAACAATCTATTGACAAAATACCTCTCTATGAGTCCATATGAAAAGATGAAGGCTGCATATCATGAAACAGTACCAGACAGGAGAAATCTTCATTTTAATAGTTGGCCAGGGTAGCCCAAGGGACTCCCAAGATTATACAGGCTATTGCCACAGCCCTTGATTGCCTCCCAGATCCTGAAAGTAAGACCCTATTGCTGAAGACAGGACACGCTTCAGAGGCTGGATCTTGAGCAATGAAGCCTGTAGGGCCTTTGACCTATCTAACCACAGGTTTCTGACCCCAGTGATGGTTCCAGTTATGGGTTTTAGCTTGTTGAGTGGGCCTTAAATCCAATCATAAAGTGATTGGTTACTACCTGAACATTTGTGCTATTATTTCACTAGTAGGGCATATCTTGCTAGGATGGTCATTATTGTAGCTAACTGGGTTGATAGTTGGGTAAGATAGTTTATTACTCTTCTCCTCTGGTAGCATGCATTGCACCTTCCAGCATTATGAAGGTTAGCCAGTAGGGATGAAGCTTCCAAGTGTAAGATGAGTATGCTCATTTTCTATGATCGAAGTATATGATGTCTTCAGCAATATGGTCTTACTGTCAAGTTCTACAGGGTAACAAAGAGCAGTACAGCAGCTTGTAATGTTTGGGAGTATAAGGGATCCCACTCTCCATCAACTCCAAAAGAGACAACTCATTCCTGGCACTGAAATTTTACCTGTTAACCTGTGGTGGGGGCATTGTCACTCCACTATATGATAACTCAAAACTCGTTTTAAACACAGGTACCTATTATAGGAAGCTTCTATAATAGTAAGTTTTCATATAGCTTTTTCAGAAACTCTTTAGTGTTAGTTGTCCTTCCGTTCAGTACTTTCCCTATTCTGCCTTCCCAGTGTCTCCTAGCATCCTCCCTGCCCACACTACCACCTTGCGTATGGCTGTCAAAACATTTCAAAACAAAAACAAGATTGGTACCATTTTTCCCTAGAAAATCCATGCATCAGGTTCTTTTGAATTTACTAACCTATTTTAAAGAATTAAGATTTGAGAATATTAAAATAACTTTATTATACAACATGATCATCTTAGAAGTTAAAGCATATAACAACAAAGACAGCTTACAGAAATGAAACTTCTCAGAACAATGTTCTGTGATGCAGCAGTTCTCAAACACAGCTTTCCCTCAGAATCCATGAGGGTTTATATCAGCCCCTTTCACCCTCCCTTGCCCCCCACACCCATGCATGCACACATCAAAATCTGCGGATGCTCATGTGTTTATGCTTTAAATCATCTTCAAGTTGTTTGGAGAATAATGAAAGTAAAACAATATCTGTTCATATTCAATGAAAATGCTCTTTTATCTGAACACTTCCAAGATGTAGTTAGCTGAATCCACTGATGGGAAAGCCATGTATACAAAGGGCTAAATGTATATGTTTCTGTTGAAAGATAGATCAAGGGTGTGGAGCATAGTCTATCAGAAAAGTAGGACAAGATGACAGAACAGAAAGCTGCCTACTTCCCCAGCTCCTTCAATACCAAGAATATAGAGAAATCTGATTTTCCTTCCATTAAGTCTAAGAAGCATCCCTAAGTCCACCCAGGTACTAATGTACTATTTTTTGTAGCTCTTTTGCCACTGTGGCTACTTCCTGTGAATAAAAAAACCCATTTTTCTAATTGATGCTTCAAAACCCATTTTTAAAGGAGATAGAGAATGAGTGTTTAACCAGATGATTGTACACATGTGCAGCCAAGCAAGCTCCTTCCCAGGGATTCTGGCTAGCTGCTAATTTTTTTCTTACCTAGAGACTGTCTCCTGCTGTTTGCCATTCTTTTTTAGTGTGGACCTGTGAGTCTAGGGGAAACTACTGCCAAAATAACATTATTAAGCATTATTTTTATTAGTTTTCTTTTTATTCCTATGAGAGATTCTCTAGGGAAGACCAGGTTATATTTGGAAGACAGTAACATGAAATATGCAAAAAAGGAATGTGAGTGGTGGCTGTACTGTGTTCTCTGTGGCCCCAGGGGTCTCACTTAGAGCTGTATTTAAACTTACACATTTAAATCTCGAGGGTAATTTCTAATAGTTGGTTTCCCATAGGATTTACTAACTGTTATTTCTACCTTAGGTACAAATAACCAAGTGCCAGGCAAGAGAAGGAAAGTGCTAGAACAGTCTCTATATAGAAATTACTGTGCTACATTGTCCTAAAGAAAAATTAATAATAAAATTATATTAATAATTAGGCAATTATTATATTAAAGCAAATCCTCCCAAGATTGAAATATACTTAGGCATGTTAACACTGCTTTACATTTCTATAACCTCATTTTTTGTTAGTTGCTGTTTTGAACAATTTGTAGAATTGCTAACTATTATGATTCTATAAATTCTTTTTCAAGATAAATATTTTAAGAGCATAGGACTTACAAAGAAATCTCAACAAATATTTTCCTTAAGAAAAAGATGTTTTGTTTTACTGTCTAGGTGTTTCTTCCTGAAAACCTGCTGACCATCCAGACATCCCCAACCCAACCATGATGTATTGGTATAGGTAACATGGTAGAGGAAGGTACTGGGGAAGAGAGAGAATTTTAAAGATTTTTTTAATCCACCAAAATTAAATGTCTTCTGGAAGTCCTTCCTCATCCTACACTAATCCTATCACTAATCCTTGTGATATGTAAACTTAACAAATGTCTATACGAAGTGAGCTGACAGGATCCTTGACAATGCTGTGCACAGGATCTCAGTGGCCTGGGAAATGGAGAAGTCCAACCAGGGATGCACAGTCCTAAGTGTTGCTCCTCGCACCATAAGCTTTAGAATTCTTTGTCATTTGACTACATGACTAACAACTATCTGAGTGATGAACTGGGGACCAGCATAGATTACCACTAAGAGAAGTTAAGTATAACTTGTGGCCCTCTAAAGAGTCTCCCTCTGGTATACTGCTTGCCTTTGGACATTGAACAAGTCACTCTCCGCATACTCAACACCATCTTCTTCTTCCCTATACAAGAAGTTCAAAAGTGCTCTACCCGGCTCCTTTCTGGATGTCACATAATACCTGAGGCACAGAGTTTGCCCTGGTCATTTGAAGCCTTGAGCGTCATTGTTTTACCATACTGTTATTTCATTCATGGATATTTTCAATTTCTATTATATATTCTTTTATAGATCATTTCTGTTTCATATCTCTTTTATAACATTGGATAAAATTCTGAGAAGAACCACAGGGAACACACCAGTGAAAAAAAGACAGAGCTGTTTAGAAAATCTCAGCATAAGGAAATCACAAATACAAATGTCATTTGATATCTATGGTAACTGGATCCAAGAAACCCCTTCAGATACCTGAGTCCCTTATAAAGTGGCACAGTTTTTATATAACTAATGCATGTCTTCCTGTATTCTAAGTCACATCTAGATTACTTGTATTTATTTAGCACAATGCAAATAATAGCTATGCTACACAGTTTAGGGAACAATGACGGGAACATTATACATGCTCAGTACAAAAGAAATTCCAAAAAAAAAAAAAAATACTTTCCAATAACATAGGGTTGGTAGAATCCACAGATTTACAACCTGCAGATATTGGCACTGAGAAATGAGTAATGATCACAGAATGGGGACATCCCACCTTAGCTAAAACCCCACATGCTTAGCCTAGTGGTCCACTAGTGAGCCACCCTTCTCAGCCATGTGGCTCCTGTTCCATTTCCTCTGGGTTTTGCAGATATGCCGGCTGGTGGCCAGCAGTTTCATTGAGCATATTGTTCTCACCCTGAAATGCTCTTGCCCAGTGCACAGGGCCTCACATGTCCGTCATAACTCAGGTGTCAAATTAAGAGCTTCATGTTATCTATGAGGCTGTGATAGAGGCCTGCACATGCATAATACACACACACACACACACACACACACACACACACACACACACACCCCACCCCAACAATCTCCCCAACTTGTGGTGTAATCTCATTAGCCCCTGCACATTCTTTTTTTTTGGTCTTTTCGAGACAGGGTCTCCCTGTAGCCCCAGCTGTCCTGGAACTCGCTCTGTAGCCCCTGCACATTCTACACGTGTTAGTCTACAGTGATACGAATCCTCCTTTTACAGGAATACAATGGCACATGGGATTTCAATGTCATGTCAGCTTCATGCAACACAGGGTATTTGTCTCCTTTACTTAGAGTCTATTAAATCACAGAGTTTTCCATCTATTAAGGTGAGATATGGGTCATCATTGAATGAAGGAAGATGAACACTCAGAGAAACTAATGAACCAGAAAATCAACAAAGGAAATTACGTTAGCAAGAAAGTTAGTAGGCAAACATGATTTTAGGAGACAGCAGATATAATCCTAGACACGTGTTTTTCTTTTTGTAGTTTCCGATAAATTATCTTGTCAGGGCAGCAGAGAGAGGACACACATGCTGGATGGGCTCATGGAGGTGGGTAGCCCCTTGCTCATGCTAGGATCTCTGTTTGTGGTATATAGTTCTTCTTACTAACAAAATCATGGATTTTTGCCTCATCTTGGAATACTCAACAAGCTTTCTCTGATTTTTTAGCAGATATGCTCCAGAGACAATACCAGATGGATCTTATATTTCTGCAATAAGTCTTGTAACTTGCCAAGGTGAATATCTACTATCTACATGTTAGTTGGAAGCACTCAAATTTAGCTTCTTCTGTTCTACTGATATTCATTTAAAAAATTATCTATGAGGGGCTGGAGAGATGGCCTAGCGGTTAAGAGTGCCTACCGCTCTTACAGAGGACCCGGGTTCGATCCCCAGCACCCACATGGCAGCCGAGAACTGTCTGAAACTCCAATTCCAGGAGAACTCCAGTTCCAGGGGAATCCAACACCCTCTTCTGACCTCCGCGGCATTGCACGACACACGCGGTGCACAGACTAGCATGCAGACAGTACATTCATACACATACAGAAATAAATAAAATTTAAAAATTATCTATGAAAATAAGTAACTCAATAAGCAGACATAAGCATACCTTTTGCTCTAATAAGCATAAAATATAGCTTTGGTTCTGATGTAATTACCAGGCCCATGACACCAGAGGACTGGTAACTATTAGTGATCGTAGCATTATGTGCCATCAATCTATACTAAAATCCTATAATTATGGATACCTACTTTCATTTTTGTATAGCTTTAATATTTCTAGAACCCTATCAAAAAGGTCAGGTAAGACTATCACTATATTTACTTAACCGACTTAGGACTGTTTAAGGATTCTATTTGAACTGACCCTGTTATTACTTGCTTCTATTACTCTTTTCCTCCCCATCCATCTCTGTCTCTTTGCATTTGCATATTGATGCATCTTAATGCATTGCTGCAGAAAAGGATAGTCTTTATGTCCAAACGAAAAAAACCACCTACTTAATGTTCCACCTGGCATAGTGTGTACACATAGGCCCCTTCCATATTCTGTGCTGGGTTCATTTTATGGGCATTATATCATGAACCTTGTAACTGTTCAACTATCCATGTTTCCTTCACAGTGCTCACCTCAGCAGTGTGAGGCATATGGTTCTTTTCAGGCCCGTTGCCCTCCGTGCACGGGCTATGTTTGTGCTGTCAATCCTGGTTTCTCATTGCCACCATCTCCAGTCTTCATAGACTCTCTAGTTTCCATGATTACTCTCATTTGATTGACTGTTGATTCCCAAAGATCTGATTCAGGAGAGAAAGGAACACTATTTGGAAAGGCACATCTCAAGGGAAAATATGTATTTTTATATCTTTTGTTAATATGTAAACACTGAGCCATGTACAAATTGCTTCTTTCATGGGAACAAAAATTTCTTAAGCAATATTTTGAGTTTTTGTTTGTTTGGGGTTTTGTTTGTGTTTTGAGACAGAATCCACTATACCCCCAGTTGATCTGGACACACACTATCCAGACCAGGGTTGCCTTGACCTTACAGAGATATGGCTAATTCTGTTTCCTGAGTGCTAGGATTAAAGGCATGCATCACCATTCCCAGCCTAAGCAGTTTTTCTCTTCATTTTAGCTCTTTAAATGTTTTGTGATTCTATTTTCAACTTAACACATCTTACATTTATGTCCATCCTATATTTAAAGGTAAATACTTATTTTTTTCTTTACTAGATGAGTCTCGTGTAGCCCAGTCTCACCTGAAACTGGCTATGTAGCTGAAGATGACCTTGGGCTTCTGATCCTTCTGCTGGGACTATAGTCATTTGTCACTGTAGCTGGTTTTATGGAATGCTGAAGATCGAAGCCAGGGAAGACTATGTGTCTAGGTAAGCTTTCTAGGAACTGCATCATATACTTGCATCCTACAATATTTTAAAAGTAGGAATACTGTACTCTAGACATTTGAAATATCAATAGAACTGGAAAATATCACCCAAAAAATGTCACTCATCTTAATTCTGAGCTCAAGTTCCTTTTGACATTATATAGTCACTTGTACTAGAATTATAATGATTTTCTTTGTAGATGCTCTTCAATGTCTGTCTGCACACACCCATGCCCCTCTTGGGCTTTGGTAATGAACTTAGGTATATAGGAACAGGAAGAAATTATCAGAAGAAATCAATGAAAAAGAAAGAGAAAAGAATGCAAGTGTGGTGTTCCAGAACCTCGGCTGTAGACTTAGAGTTTGGGAAATGGAATTAGAACCTCCAAGAGACAGTGTGCTTGCTATTTCTTCCCATGTAAGCTGTAAACACACATTCCAGTGGTATAAGCATTTTACAGATAGAGGGCTCTTGATGTATTGAGAACCAAGGATGCTGGAATGCACAAATGAGCCAGAGTCCAGTGTTCCTGAACTTCATGCTTAGTCTGTCACTAAACACCTGCCCTTCCATTGTGAGATTCCACTACATCTTTGTAACACCTATCCCAACAAAGACAAAATGATTTTTTCTCCTCAAGAAATGAAGACATTAACAAAATGTTTAAAGTAAGGCAACTAAGACCTTCACATAACTGTTATATTAGTGATATTCTCCTAACCCAAGATCCATGAAACCATGAGATACTCCAGCCTGCCTACTGCTCATCTCAAAATAATCAACTTATCCCACACATAGCCTGGCCTCTCAAAGAGATTTCCTGTTGAAATGAGCCATAACAGTTGTACGTTTCTGTCTTGGAAAAAAAAAATTCTCAGTAAAGGAAAGATAACAGCAATGGGGGGGGGGTATTTTTTATTGTTGTTTGTATTTTATCCATTTTAATTATTAAAATGATGAGTCCCACTGAGACAGTGTCGACACAGATTGAGGAAGGCATAGAACTAGTAAACAAATGGATAACATGGATCCGTTAGTAACTGTGTGCATCTTAGCCAAACAGCTCTCAGGAGCACTCAAGAGGACTTATCAAAAATTAAGATCAAAGACAACCATATTTCCTCTCATGGAATACATTAAAACAAGCCTTTCCATATGACGCAGTTCAGTTCAAAGATTTATAGGCATAAAGTGTTATCATTTTTCTAATTTATCAAATTTTGGATGTGGTCCAAGCCTAGCAGTTGACTCTGGTGAGGATAGCCAGGATCTATAGTGCAAGAAACCATCCCACAGAAACAGCTTCTTTAAGTAAGTTTTACTTTACATTTTCTGATATTAGAGCTCCAAGCTTGATGGTGCTATAAGAAACCTGCCAATTTGGTGTAAGAATCCTAATCAAAATTGGGTCAGTTTGAAATTTATTAATGTTGATTTCATGTTGGACAAGGGAGCCAAGAAAAAGTGTCAGCTCACATCTGTGTCTGTTCCATGACGGGATAAATCTATGTTATTCTCTATTTACAGGAAATAGGATTTGGCCTGTGCTGGTGGTGCTCAAATGGATAAGGGTGAATGGCAAAGACAGTTCTGTCAACTGTACTTTACACTGTCTAAGTGGTTTCTGCAAATTCCCACCTACAATGGACAAGGTCAAAAGCCTCAAGAAGGTGTCACTTCATTAAGACTGAAATGCACCTGCCTCCAAGCCTCTCACAACTACTCCTGATGCTAAAATTAGTCCTATAGACATTCAAGCTCTCCACCTTTCCATCTCACATTTGGTCCAATTAAGCACAGAGGACACTTAATAAAGGGAGAAAAATTAGTTTAACTAAATTAATTGAGCTCTATCTAGTACAAGGGAGGGCGAGCATTGCCACTCTGTCTGATTCTGAAAGAACAACGGGAATTTTATTGCTCATAATGCCTAGGGACTGCATTCTTATTTAATGCTTTTATAGTCTTCAGGTTGCTACACCCGTGAGGAAGACAATCCAGAGTGCGCTTTGGCATTAGCTCCTTCAAGAGAAACTAGTGCTATACACACTTAAACAATAGGAAACATATAAATAGACCAACAGAATACAACAAAGATAATTAATGGATCATGAAATGATTATAATGAAACTTGCATGGTGGCTTCCTCTGTAGCAATCTGTTGTCAGATGATTGAGTTATTGTGTAAGGAACAAAGAAAACACACAGTGCTCTCCAAATGTGTGGTCGGAAGACAAGGTCCACTTTCAGCTTACATGTAGAGAGTGAACCAAATCCAGGATGGAAGAGGCACAGAGATTATTTAAATATTCTCCGTAGAAAACCTGGGGGCCAGTGAGTGTGGGAGGCTCACTTGGGTGTCTTTCAAGTTTATGACAGTATTGACCACACTCTTGTGTCCTCAGGAAAGAGGGACCACTTTCTTTATTGGCATACACAGTTAGTGGCATGCTAGCAGGTCTTCCAAGTTAGTCCTACTGAATATAAAAACACTATATTTTCTAGCACTGAGTTCCCATACTAGAAGGCATATAGAAGAAACAAGAATCACCTATGTCCTTCCACATTACCTAGAAAGCTGTCCATTGTTATATTGCTCTGGATTCCCACCATAGCCTGAAGGGAAACTTTCACAGTACCCAGAGCCCTCGATCTCCTACAAATGAAGGATGGTCTCGGATTCCTTGTATTTTAGCAGGAACCCACTCAATGTGGTAGCAAACTTGCATTTTAAGGAAAGAGAACGGCAATGGGAGGTTTATGTTTGATCGTTGTTTGTACTTATCCATTTTAATTATTAAAATGACAAGTCCCACTGAGACAGTGTTGACACAGATTGAGGAAAGGGTAGAACTAATAAACAAATGGCTAACATGGGTCTGTTAGCAACTGTGTGCATTTTAGCTGAACAGCCTCTCAGGGGCACTCAAGAGTTAAGATCAAGAATTAAGATCAAAGACAATCATCTTTCCACTCATGGAATACATTAAAACAAGTCCTTCCATATGACACAGGTCAGTACATCTGTCAAAGAAAAGGGAAGGGTCTACATAATACACTACAGGGTGGCTTTTAGAAGTTTCTCTCAGCTACTCTTGCCCTTATAGTCATCCAAAACCCTGATGAAGCCCTATCCTGGAAGAATCTGAGCTACAGGCTGTGCTGAAGCTAGCTATTGCCCTGAGAGCCATTCATGTGGCTGGCCACTTCCCTCATGAAACGTTCACTAACAGATCCAGGCAATCTTCTGGTAGCTGTGTCTCCTGGCAGTGACTAAGCCCAGGACAGGCCATTAGCCTTAAATACAAGTATCTTATGTTGATCCTCTAACACTGATCTTGTAACAGATTTACCTATGTGCTTTGTGAACATTGTAATCCCATGCATAAAAAAAGAACACACTCAGTGGATAACGGCATGGTATATGATGACATGGAAATTTCTATTGTATATATGGTACTCTGTTCCATAAACATACATGAGAGGACATGCATGCCTGATTTCTATTAACATCCTAAAGGGAGTGAAAAGAAAAAGTGGTCCACTGCTAAAAAAAAAAAAAATAGCTGTGGCTACAGGAATTTCTTGGTGAGGAGACAACCACAGATCCTGCTCACTGTGAAGTTACAGACTGGTCTGAATATGTGCAGGTGCCTTGTGTGTCTGTTCAGAAGGTTCCCACAAAAGCCTGGAGCTCTACCAGCCACTAGACTGGTCTGTAGTTCCCACTTGTCAACATTGAATGGTAGGAACAACCATGGAGAAACTGAAGCTTCAATAAGATCTTAAGCAAAGTGAAAACTAAACGTTTAGTGAAAAACACCTTGGGGTGTGGGGATGGGAGGGACACGGGTCTAGATTTGATAAAAAATATATATAAATAAATAAATTTTTAAAAAAGAAAAATAAACACCTATTTAGCTATTCATTCATTCCTTTTTATATGTATGAGCATTTGCTTCCATGTATGTAAGGGCACCTATGTGTCCAATGCCTGCAGAAGCCAAAAAGGGAAATCAGGTCTCATGGAACTGGATTTATGGACAGTTGTGATCTGCCATGTGGGTGCTGAGAACCAAACCTGAGTCCTCCACAAAAGCAGTCAGTGCTCTTAGACATTGAACATTTTCTCCAGCCCCAACACCAGCTTATTTTTCAAAAGAAAATTGGTGTTTTTATAACAATTCAGAATCTAGAGTCTCACTTCCCAGATAGTCTTATTTAGAGGGTGTTACCAAAAATGCTTAGTTTCAAACTTATTTTTCAAATCCCCACCATGAGTCTAATGGATTTAAACCATATCCACTTTGAGAAATACAGTTTTACCTGACTGGTCATAACACAGATAAGCAGGCTGAGAAACAATAAGATTCTTTAACATTTTATGAAAGGCAATTAAATTATCTCTCCTTGTTTTTAACCTTACTACTTGAGTAAAAGTACTTTTTATCTTTTCAGTGAAACTTATAATTATAAAAGATTTCAAAGGACTTCTAGTCCTATCTCCTTTGCTTCCTCACAGAGTCTGTCACTGACTCATGCCCATGTTTTTTTCTTTCCAGAAGCATATTCTGATACTGAAAGGAAGGGAAAATTATAAAAATATGAAAATACCTGAATTTGCATTTTCTCTCTGTGCTGGATAGCTTTAGTGTCAACTTGACACACCTGGGTTGAGGGAGCCTCAATTGGGGAATTGGCTCCATTGGATTGGCCTGTGGCCACATCTGGGGAGTATTGTCTTAATTGTCAAGCAGTGTGGGAGGGCCCAGCCCACAATGAGTGGTGCCACTCTGGGCAGGTTGTTGTGTACGGTATAAGAAGGCAGGCTGGGCATGAGCCACGGGAGCAAGCCAGTAAACAGCATTCATCCATGGCTTGTGCTTCAGCTCCTGCCTCCAGATTCCTGCTCTGAGTTCCTGCCTTGGGCTCCCTAAGTGATGAACTGTGACTCAGGAGATGTAAAGTGAATAAACCCTTTCCTCCCCAAGTTGGTGTTGGTCAGAGTGTTTTGTCACAACAATGGAAGACAAACTAGAACAGAAATTGGTACCAAAGACTGGGGTATTGCTGTGACAGACCTGACCTTGGTGTTTTCAGGAAGGATTGTGAAGGCGTTTGGAACTTTGGGCTGGGAAGATCATTGAATGCCTAAAGATCATTGCTGTGGAGTTTGGAGCAGTTTTGCTTAAGGAGTTGTAGAAGATGGAGGCCTGGCTTATGAAGTTTCTAGTTTCAAAGGGGAGCAGAGATCATCAGAACTGTGTAATCTGTGGGTTCTGGTCAGCTGGGGCTGAAAAATCAGCTGTAAGTAACAAGAGACCAGAACCTGAAGTGAAAGCTTTGTTGTTGTGAACTGGGGACCACAACTGATTGCTGGTTAGCCTGGGTGCTGAAAAATCAGCCCTGTAAGTAACAAGAGACCAGCCCATCACTGGTGGTTGACATCTTCTGGAAGAAGTTCTTTTCTTCTTTCAGGGGTCAGCACAAGGCAACAAAGCTGTGTTCCCAGAAGGGGCGCCGGGAGACCTCCATCATCCGAAGAAGCCAGAAGCAAGGACTTTGGTAAGTTGTGTAAGGAGTCTCCTAATAGTGGTTTTTCCTGGTGTTGAATTTGAGGGAGGTCACAAGAACACAAGCCCAAGCTTTTTGCCACTGTTAGAAGGGTCCCAGGGAATACCATTGGTGGAAGTGCAAATCAGTTAGCAGTGGAGACCCAGGATTGCAGGGGTCATGGAGAGAAGCGAAGGCTTTGCACCAGGAGAGAACAGAAGAGACCATTGGTGAGCGTGCTGAACGAAGGTGCTGACTCCAAGTTCATCAGTGGTACCCCCAGCCCCGGAGCCTTTTTTGGAGATGCCAGGAACCATGGGACGACCACCAAAAGCAGCGGAAAAGTGTGGAATGGAGTTGGCCTAGGCCTGCAAGAAAAGATAGTTTTGTGGGTGCCGTGGACGGCAGAGTCGGAGAGGCGGAGGCTGCCCGAGACCCTTTGGAGCCCCAGAAGATCGTGAGTGAAACCCAGGTTTGTGGTCCCAGCCTTGGGCTACTTGCTGGACGTAGGTTTTTTTTGAGAGTGCATGATTCTTCCCTATGAAATAAAACAGTACTTAAAAATTGTTTTTAATTTATAATTTTTAAAAGAAAAAAAAAAAAAAAAAAAAGAACTTTTTAAAAAAAAACGGGGCTGTGAACTTTTTAAGTGTTTTGGGACATTTTAAAGGACCTGTTGGGGCCTTTTAAGGGTTTGTGACTGTCTTAAGTTAGGTTTTAGAATAAAATAAATGTTACTAAATCCAATAAATTAATATGCATAAACTTTGGGGGATAAGAACTGAAAGTTTTTGGTGGTTTTAAATAGGATGTGGATTGTTTATCCAAGTTTGACCAAGGCAAGGAAAGGTCAAATTGTGCTGGATAGCTTTAACTTGTCAACCTTGACACACACTGGGGTTGATGGAGCCTCAATAGGGGAATTGGCTCCATTGGGGATTAGCCTGTGGCCACATATCTTCCTTGGTGGGGAGTAAATTGTTTAATTGGTCGAGCAGTGTGGAAGGGGCCCAGCCCACAATGAAGTGGTGCCACCCTAGGCAGGGTGTTGTTGGTTAACGTTATAAAGAAAGGCCCAAAGGCTTTTGGGCAATGACCCGGGGAAGAAGCCAGTGAACCTGCATTCTTCATGCCTTGGTGCTTCAATCTCCTGCCTCCCTGGTTTTTTTCCCGCCCCCCTGAAGTTTTGTGTCCTGCCTTTGGGTTTGCCCCTTAAGTGGGGGATAAAACTGTGGACCCAGGGGAGATTGTAAGAAAATAACTGGTGGGGCCCTGAGAAGATGGCCTAGCGGTTAAGAGCAACAACCACTCTTTCAGAGGACCCGGGTTCGATCCCCAGCACCCACATGGTGGCCAAGAGCCATCTGAAACTCCAATTCCAGGAGAACTCCAGTTCCAGGGGAGTCCGACACCCTCTTCTGACCTCCGCAGCATTGCACGTCACGGGTGCACAGACTTGCATGCAGACAATACATTCATACACATATGGAAATAAATAAAATTAAAAAACATTTCAAAAAAAAGAATAAACCCTTTCCTCCCAAAGTTGGTGTCCATCAGAGTGTTTTGTCACAGCAATGGAAGACAAACTAGAACACTCTCTATCTGCATTCCTTGATCCAGCTTTGCACATAAAGACCTGTAGCAGATCATATGATGCCTGCTTTGAGACATTAAAGCAGTCCAATGCATACCTTCAAGAATCAGAGGAGACAAAAACAGCCTTTCTTATGACAATACTCCATTTTTCTTTGGGGACAAGTTGAAGAATACAATTGTATGTTTTCATTATGTGCAGCATGATGTTTTGAAATACATAAAACTTGGAAATTAACAAATGCACTATTTTTTATATTTCCAACTGACTCAGGTTCATTACTGTTTTTATCAGAACCTTTAAACCAATGTTGTTTAATATACACACATATTTACTTTTACTAAGTCCTAAAACACCATGTAACCTGTAGACAGAGTCTGGGCAAAATTGGATACTTGTTGAACTCATGTCAATTAAATATACATTAATCGAATATACACCCGTGTCCCTCTCCCATCCCTCCCATCCCTCCCATTTCACCATTTCAGTCAGTTTTCTGACAAATGCATTATTAACTCACACAACATAAAGTTCATAGAGGGAGAACTTGTGATATCCACTGTCTTAGAATTAACACTCTTAAGTTTGAGATGGATACACTATAAACGCATGGCAATTCAGGGTGGAAGAATACTGTCAGCTCTGGGCTTCACCTGAGGCTTGTAACAACCATAGTGCCTGGTTGAGCAATGAGGACCAACTCAGGAAGGAGGAAAGGGCTCATAGCACTCACTGAACTGAACTCTGCAGTGTACCAGCAAGTTTCTTTATGTGGGCGACACCAGCGGTGCCCCTAGGAAGAAAGGATAAATTTTTGTTTAGTCAATATAGCTGATGGAGAAAATAAATTTTATAAAATGATCGTTGAAAAAAATGCCTCTGTTCACATTGGATAAGGTAGGAAAGAATTGTCCAGAATAACATGAAAGACTGAAAAGGAAAAAAGAAATCAGGGCATCCTGCCTCCAAAAACCTTCAAATTTATCTCTGCACTGTCTTGGAGTTCTTTGACAATTCTTGAATTTATAGTGTATATGTAAATGAGTTTTGCCCATACATATGTAAATTTTGCCTAGAGGACATGCAGCTTCTGATTGCCCTGGGAGTAGTGACCAATTTTGACATTATATATGTGCAAGCTATCTTGAATTTTCCTTTGGCCAAGCTGCAACAGCCTACTGGTTGCCTCATTGAATAATGAGTTAAATGTAATATTTTTCAAGAGCTAATGTTTATCCATTTATTGATATAGTCATGGCTTAAAAATGTTTTAAAAAATGTTACTTAATAAAACCAAAGAAAGAAAGTTGACTATTTCTCTAATTGTTCTAGGTAAACTAAAAATGGGGATGTGGGGGCAGAAGAATAAGTCTTGTACAAAGCTGCAGCTGAGAAGGAAGTGGGGTCAAACACAGAAAGCCATCCTGGTCACACTTGAACAGTCCCCATCCAAGAAGACCTGAGGAAGATGCTGGGCTAGTCTGCGTATGACAGGTGGGTGTCTGAACACTACTCATTATTGTTAAATTTGAGAACTAAGACCAACTGAATGACTTAATATATCTAGGAGGCTTATCTATCTTGATAGATAGATAGATAGATAGATAGATAGATGATTGATTGATAGATAGATAGATATAGATATATGTACACATATATCTTAGTATAAATGAATGGCTTAGTATATTTTAGTATACTGACACCTGCTATCTAGATACCATATTCCACATTTTCTTCAGTACAACCAGACAAGCTCAATCTCATAGCTCTATTTGTACAACAAATAACTGAACTTCAGGGGTTTTCTTAAAAGTCTCATTAAAGCTTAAACATCAGTGTTACAGAGATGGTTCAGTGGTTAAAAGCAAATACTGGTTTTGCAAAGGACTTGAGTTTGGTTCTCAGAACCCATGCTGAGTGGCTCCCAACTCCAAGGAATCCAGTGCCCTCTTCTGGCCTCCGTGGGCACCTTTGCTCATGTACAGATAGACACACATACACACAATTAAAAACAAAACAAATCTTATTTTAGAACTTTTTAAAATTCAAATAACAATAAATGACAACATTGTATAGTGAGGACTCAAACTGATATAACCCCGAACATCTCCACTCTCTCCCACATTTTGTACTAATAAGGACTTGAACTTGTGGAAATAGAGTAAGTAACATTTTCTTTATTGAGGAACTAAAACAGCAAACTTCTATCTCAAATATTAACAACATAAAGAAGGCCAGATAAGAAAACATTACAAAACTTGGTTCAGGCTTAGTCAACAGAGCTGGGTCTAGAGCGGCCACAGCTGCATGGGCACATTATAAGCACTTTTAGTATCTAACAAGTGGGTTGAGAATTGTGATGCTCAGAATCTGAGCTTGTTAAATACAAAAGATTAAGTTCTCACACCTTGCAGGATGAATGACAATTTTCCACCAAAGAGAGGAATATTAGACCTGTCACAGGCAGATTTTGTAATAATCAGGACTGCCTTTGCAGAAGAATCAAAGTTCCACACTGTCAGTTTCTGCTTCTTCAACCATACACTTTTCTATGCAGAAAAGCAGGAAGAGTGAGGAAGCGTTGTACTCATGTGAAGGAAGATGCTACGAAACCCATCTGGCCTATTTATTTTAAATTAGAGTAAAAGCATTGGGACACAGATACAGCTGCACACATTTGAAAAGTCAGACTCTTCGGTTTCTTTGCAACTTTCGACCACTTCTCTCCGGTTCTTCCAGGCAATGACATGACCTCGGGATGGTCATTCTTTCCAATAGTGGAATCTCCCTCCCTTCTACTTCTCACCTTATTCCCTGAGCACTTTGGTGCTAGCCTAGCATGTTGCCCCAGACACTGCTATTCAACTGCAGACTCTTTCCGTATTTTCTTTTAGACTTTGTCAAATTGGATATCAAGTAAAATTCATTGCATTTTAATATGCCTCTTTTTTGTCTACCCCACACTTTCATCCCAACCACAAACATACCTGTCATGAGAGCAAAGATATTATTTAAATTACTCATTAGTCCAATCACCTAGAATATTTTCCAGGGCACAATTAGTAACCCCATATATTTCTCACATTAATAAATAATAAAATATTTAAGGATATGGCCATGGAAAGAAGAAGCCAAATATAGGAGACCAAACAGTGTAAACTCAGAAACTACAAAGGAAAATTGAAAAATGTAGCATACTAATTTTGTATGGACTAAGGCTATTGCTCAGTGGGAGAGCCAGTGCCTAGAGTTGGCATAGCTCTTGGTTCCATCTCAGCCTGCAAAAAATTACAATATTGGAGTACAAGAGAAAGAAGGCTTTATTTGTGATGTTAGTAGTTCTACCGTGAAAGATGTGGTTTTCAGCATTCTTGAGTCAGTGTCACAAGGGAGTTAGGAAAATTGGGAATTTATATGTTGAGGAGCCCATGAACCAAATAGAAGGTAAAGAAGAAAAAATAAACATAATGGGTGTGTCCATAAACAAAGAGTTGGATAATCTCTTGATATACATGTTGAACTTCTGGCTACAACTTTCTAGTAACTCAGGTGGCTTCAGAGGCCTCAGATCAAAGGATGAAGAGGATAAAGTTCACCTTCCAGGCCACTGTTAAAATTGATACTAAGAACCATTTCCAAAAGGACTCCTGACTCGTTTTGAAAGCTTCTTTCAGTGTCGCTCCTATGATAATTTGCCTTTTATTTCCATGAAAACTGTCACCAAGTTTTGTCTCCCTTCATTCTGGTCCCCCTAGAATGAGAAGCTTGTCACAGGCAAGCCAACCATTCCCACTCCAGTCCCTAAAACAACATATAAGGTCATGTGTTTGTGATGGCTTAGTATGCTCATCAAGGCTTGGCAAGGCTGTTTCTCTGTCTTTGGCTAAATCTATAAGCTACTCATGTATCTCCAGATCCTTTTACTTAGAAATTTCTGGAAAACAAACCAAAACACAGTAGAAGTTTTGTCCCTTGAAAGAATTGGATTGGTCTTCCCCAGTCTCTCTTCTCAGAAGTATGCTGTTCTTCTAATGCTTCAAGGTCCTCAGAATGTTCTTGCCCACCACCTGTGTCCAGCCTTGATTAGCAAAATGTAGTATTCAATATGTCCTTTCAGCAGGACTTTGACAGCTACTGCTGTGACCTTTGCTGACTCGCTGAAACCTGGAACTTTTGGTGAGGAACAAGGAAGGTCCTCTGCAGACATGTGAGAAACCACCTGACCCCTCTAATATGCCCCTATGGCCAAGTCTTCTGTCACACTCTTTTCCTGGAGACATTTCCTTCTGTGCCTGGCCCGTGCTGAGGAGATAGAGGCAGTGGTAGAGAGAGAGAGAGATACGAGATGAGAGAGAGAGAGAGAGAGAGAGAGAGTTGCATGAACTCCACAATTACAATTCAGAGAGTAAATCAGGACTTTGAAATTCCATAGATGATAATCTTAGGAAAATTTAATTTTCTAAATTTTAGGAAACCCATCTCCAGTGTTGAACCAACAATAATAATATGACACAATTGTGAAAACAGAATGTTTACAGCATGGCATCCTCTGTAGTAAGCACTGAATAAAGATGTTTTCCATAATTTAGTCCCCCAGGTGTATGAAGTTAGATATTTTGTGAAACTCACTCCTAACCTCAACACTTTTATTTTCTCATTTTTTATTTATTACTTTTATTTTATGTTTATGAGTATATTGCCTGCATGTGTGTAAGTGAACCCAGGTCATGCAATGCCTGCAGAGTTTAGAAAAGGGTGTCAGATCCCCTGGAACTGGGATTGCACACAGTTTTTAGCTGCCAGGTCAGTCCTGGGAATTGAACCCAGTCCTCTGCAAGGGAAACCAGTTCTCTTAACTGCTGAGCCATCTCCAGACCCTAAAATCAACACTTTTAAGAAAGCATCTTCACACCCTCTCTGTATATGTTCTTTCTATTGCAGACCTCATTTTGCTAAGTGGAAAGAAACAATCCCCCCAACTCTATTCCCCAATCTGAGTATACTTACCCTATTGTGAGTTCATCCTCTGTCATGTACAAATATCTCTACTTCTTGGCTATATTGCTAAACAATCAGTAAAAATGAATGGTCAGATACCTCAGTTAGTCTCACTTTTAAAGTTAACACTTTCTATGCAGTCTCCTTTGAGCTTCTAAATTATGGGAATTGGGAATTTCTACAGCTACAATAATTTTATCAATTTTTCTCGGTTAGTAAATGGAAGAGCTGCCCTCAGAAGATTATTGTCTGACATAAAAGTACAAATTCAAAGCTCTCACAGTATTCTTCCTTTGATAACTTACAGTTTAATTACTCTCATGAGAGAACAGATCACATTCTCAAGATACTTTAATAGCTTCCATACTAAACACAATATTTTAAACATTTTGGGTATTACTGGGTGCTTAATATTACATCAATAAATGATACAAGATTACTCTTCAAGGATGAGTAATCCCATGAGAATCAGCAATTCAAGGATTAGACATGGCCACATGATATTGAAACTGCTTATTTTTCTCATCATGGAGGCATGGTAATGAAGCCCATTGAAACCTCAGCTCCTCATGAATGAAACAGAGATTGGACTAATCACGAACTAATCACTCAAGAACATTTATTGCCTGGTAGATAAAGATGCATACATTTTTCTAAGCATCCTGTGAACGGCCTGATGATAATAAAAAGTTCTGCTTCCAAGAACTTAAAACAGAGATGGCTGTCTGACCCTGGGAAGGTATGCTCATCACAATGCCTAGAGGACGTTCTCATATGCCACTGGAAGAGAAGGCACTGATACTCGAACTGCTCAGAGCATAATGAGTGATAGGGTAATGCCTACCACAAATGTCCTTGCTGTTGTTATACACCTCAAAGGGGATTCAGAAAGAAGAGAGAGAAGGTATCTGATCACAGTCATCGGAAAAGATGAATTATTTGGATATTCTCCTGGCTGACCACAACACTGGGAACTGTGTAATCTGGAGAGCGGGACACCTAGAAACTAATGAAAGGATTTTTCTATTCCCCAACTTTATAATTTAAAATCTAGAAAGAATGGTGCATGCAACTGCAGTAAACAGAACATTTCCTTTTGCTATATATAACACAAATCCATTTAAACTCATTCAGAACATATTTTAAATAATTATAATTATATTCAGAGCATAATAGTGAAAATAATAGTCCTAGTGTTGCTAAAATAATGTAATAATATACCACACAAGTAACATAAAAGATTATTAATTTTCAAAATGATGGCTCTAAAAATTTCTTCCATTTAACATTAATGATGAAACATTTCTCAGTTTGTGATATGTGCTGTTTCTACTTACAAATTTCTTATTAGGAAGAATAACAACGTCAAGATCTCTGAAAGAAAGCATGATGCAGTGTATTTGCCATAATCGTTCTTCAAATAAGAAATGAAAAAGAACAACGAGTCAGCAAAAATACCAGTGTGTGAATAGAGACCCATGGCTGCATCTGCTGCACCTTATCTCCTTGCTTGACTTTGCCCACATGTAAACTAACAAGAAAGTCTCCCTAGACCTCAACAAACATAATGCTCATGTTCATCAAGGCTCCACAATTGACTATTGACAGTCTGTCACTTTTTGAGAGATCCATAGAAATGTATATAAGCTTAATTATTTCTGTTCTTCTTAGGCTAAAATCTTATAATAGCCATGGACTGTATCTTTTTCTCATAAAATGCTGGTGGGGATTATTTTCAACGCAGATGATAGATGCTCATATAAAGTGAATGTTCCTGTTTTCACCTGTAGTCTCCTACGAATAAAATGAGAATGAGCTTCCAAATCACCAAATGAGTGCTAAGTCCCCATCCAGTCACTAGCTTTAATCTCCTCTCTCTCTCTCTCTCTCTCTCTCTCTCTCCTTCTCTCTCTCCCTCTCTCCCAACGTATGCGCATGCGCGCGCGCACACACACACACACACACGTTTCCTGCTTCACTCTGTAAAGTGAAAGGCTTCATCTTCCTTTTTCTGAAAACTGCTTCTCTTGTGAGCTTTTCTGATCTCTTGATAATGCCTTTATATCTCAGTGATGGGTGAAAATACTGGAATTAGCATCAGCTTTCCTGTATTTATCTATTATACCTATGTAGTCAACAAATACCAATTTTTGGCCAACTTCTCTATTGATATTGGTATTAGTATCAACATTTGTATGATTTTGTGTGCCTCTGTATATACATTTGCATGTGGGGAGGTCCAAGGGGTTGCACGGTTATGTGTATATGTGTGTGTGAGTGTGTGTGTGTGTGTGTGTGTGTGTGTGTGTTTAGAAGCCAGAAGTGGGAAGCAAGTAGCTCCTCCATCAAGACCACCTACCATGGCCCGACGCGCACTGGTATTCTTGTTTGATGAGAATCACTGAATCTGAGCAACTTAGTTCTACTGTTCGAGCTAACTACACCTTGCGCCACAGGGATTCTTTGTCTCTACCTCCTGAGTGCTAGGATTACAGAAGGCCACTACCCCTGTTCCCCATGCTTCCAAGGCAAGTACTTCATCCACTGAACCATGTTCTCGGCTCTAATTTTTTGTTTGTTTGTCAGCTTAAACTAATGCTGTGAGCTTCTTGCTTAGTCTCACAAACTGAATATTTGCTTCTTTCTCTTGATCACTGTTACTGTTTTGTACCTAAATCATTCCCCTGGGGCAGATATTTTGAGCACTTGTTTCTCAGCTGATGGGACTATTCTGAAAGCTGTAGAACTTTTTGAAAGTGCAATGTCAAGCAAGACTCCCCTGTCAGCACCAGCTACACCTCATCTGCCTGGAAATACTGTGCAACAGTGGCAGGCAAATGTCTATATACCCAATTCTGATTTGGCTGATTAGCTCTCGCCTTGGAGGGATAACCCATGTCTGATGCCACAGCTTACATCTTCTAATGGTTGGGAGATGTTGTAAACCACACGAAGACCCTGTCATACTTAACAGAAGAAATGTAATTCACTCATGGATTAACAACCATCCAAACATCTGTGTCATACCAAAGTAACCTACCAACCTACCATAACAATTAGTATGTTTAAATACCATATATCTAATTGCTTGTTTTTTTTTTTTAAAATTTAAAAACATATATATATTATACTGTTAAAATACCTAAATATCTAATTACATATTTACTTTTACTAAAAAATAAAAAAAAAAAAAGGTTATGCCTGGACAAGCTGGGCAGCCCATGAAAGAAAAAAATAGCCAGTATTGACTAGAGACCAAGAAACAGCTCCAAAGAAGTAGACTTTTTGGCTTCTCATCCACCTGTACCCTTTTCTAAGCCTAGGGAACAAACTGTCGGAAGAGGAGGGTGCGTAGCAATGTAGGAGCTGGATTGGGGTGAATGTGAAACTACAACAAGTAGACTTGGCACACTCATTTGATCAACTGATTGAATATAAAGCCCCCATCTGCTGGATGGTGGGACCAAGGAGCTGTGTGGTTTGGACACGGCTGCTTGCAATTGGTTTTACATGAAGGATGCTGTACTCATCAAATTATCACTTATTGTTTAACAACAAAAAATGAAAGCAAAAGCAAAACAAAAACAGACAAGCAGAGAAAAATGCCAGAAAAGTTTAGAGCAGAATGCACTGATCGGGGGGGGGGTGGGTGTGCGGGGGGGAAGGAAAGGGGATCTATGCCTGACTAATTTGAAAATAATTATGAATTGCAAATAAGCATCAATAAATTTAAACAACAATAAAAAAAAATATGGCTGGCTTAAGTAGATCATGGGGGATGTGCCTTGGAAGGGCTACATCCACTTCTGATTTCGGCATCCCTTCCCTGCTTCATGATCAGCCTTAAAGTGAATAAGTTTCTGCCCCACACTTGACTTACTCTGAACTCTGCCATGCCTTCTCCAGTCTGAAAGACTGAAATCCCTCTGAGATCATGAGCCAAAATAAATCCTTTCTTCCTTACATTGCTCGTGGAAGGTATTTTTGTCAAGATGATGAGAAAATGAACTAATCCAACCATCATACTGCCATCCTTCATCAACAACTCAAATACATCATGTTAGTTCATTTCTGTCCTTAACAATATGTCTTAGTCATTGTATATAGAGTAATCCCAATTTTTTTATTTATTTTTTAAATATCCACTTATGGGCTGGAGAGATGGCCTAGCAGTTAAGAATGCCGACTGCTCTTGCAGAGGACCCGGGTTTGATCCACAACACCCACATGGCAGCTGAGAAACATTTTTAACTCCAGTTCCAGGGGAATCCGACACCATCTTCTGACCTCCATGGCACTGCACGACACAGGTGCACAAACCTACATGCAGAGAGTACATTCATACACATAAAAAATTAATTAATTAAAAAATAAATATCCAGTCACAAATCCCCATCATATCCTTAGTCCCCTGTATACCAACGTGTGTTATACTCTACGAAGTTTTGAAGTGCCCTTAGCTTGCATGTCTTAACGTTTGTGCTCCTGCTGCTCTCTCAGTGCCGATTCTTTATTAAAATTCTTCTCTTCCTTCAAGACTCAATTCAGTTCCCAATGTGCCTTTGGATTGTCTAACCCTATGTCAGAAATAATTGCCTCTTAATTTGAATGCCTGCAATTTATTTCTACATATGCTTCACTCTTATTTCTTTTCTTTTCTGTGCTATCTCAAAAGGCAGCATAAGGAATTTAAGAGAGAATGCTAATGGAATTGGAGAGACGTGGGGCACATTTGCAGCTCTAACCCTCTCTGCTGCATGACCTTAGGCGGCTCCTTCTTTTAAACCCCCACCGCTTCCTGTCATTTCTAAAATGTGATCTGTATATCAACTTCATATAACTACTATGTGGGTTAGAGAAAACTATGCTACAATTTAAATAATAGATGCCAGAAAGAGATATTTTCTCTATGTACTTTGCACTAAATAAACTCTGCTGTTTTCCCTCTGGAGAAATAAAAGGCACTGGTTTAGGAAATCTGAGACAACCCAGTCGCAGCAACAACAAAACTGAATTTTTTGAATGAACTGGATGAGTTCCGCAGATTGTTTATCCTTCACACACTCCAAAGGTCGAGTGAAACATCTTTTAGGATACAGAAGGTGACATGCAGGGCATCTGCTAGTAGAGACAGTTACAGTGTCACACTACATACGGTGTGTGTCTGTTTACTCATTCCCTCACCTGCACTCAGGGTTATAAACTTCTTACAGTCTAGGAGCAAATGACTCTGGTTTTGCTCATTCCTGGCTCACATTGATGCCTAAATGGAGTGTGTTACGGAGTTAATAATGTTGAATTGAGTTGAATTAAATTTAACTGAATTGAAACTAATCAAACTTAGTCTAACTAAATGTGTGCATCAAAGAAAGAAAATGTGAATCTACTTAAGATTCACTTCTTTCCCCTCCATCTACCCCTTTGGCTTCCTACTCTGCTTACATTACCACCAGCCTCACTTCACAGCTTCCCTTTCCTTTTCTTCCATTGGCTTCAGTCTACTGCTCCTGCTGCAATACATCCTGAAAGTATTACCATCCTTAATTATTTCACTTTGGTATGCCCCAGCACCATTTTACTTGTATAGTCTGTAGAGCATTTCGTTAGCAACGATGGGTATATAAGGAAGGGGAGTGTGTTTATTACTCATATTTATCATTCTGCTGGAACTGCTAACATTTTTCTGTGTTTGCTCTTCTGCACCCCCTCAATGTGTCTTACTTTTGTTCGTCTCTCTTTAAAACCTGATGGACTCCAGTTATAATTGTTTCTATTTGCACCAGATTAGTTGGGCTTCCCGATGTCAGTATAACTTGCAAGAAGACCTCGTGGCCAACAGACTGTCAACTATTTTCCTCTGCTCCCAACGTTGCAAAACACCTGGTACTTCCCCCAAATGAGGCCGCTGCATGTTTGCTGACCTGTTATCCGTGCTCTGAAAGCAATCACGGATCTCATCCATCTGCTCTGTCAGTGCTTACTCCTCTATTCCTCTAGTAAAGTTGAGAAGATTGAAACCAAGGGTAATTGTAATCCTGTTATCAATAGCAGCTCATTTCACAACACATTATATTCAACATATTATTTCTACCAGCTTGAAAGTTGGATGCTAATAAGGGGCCTTTTTAATCATTTCTCTTACATCAGCACCTAAAACTCATATTGAAAACTTAATAAGCACACAGAATTCCGATATTGAACTCCAGAAGTTCTGATTCAGTGGGTCTGGAATCAGGCCAGGGATCAACATTTTAGCCAAATACTCCAGATGACTGTAAAGTAGGTCATCTGTAGGAAATATATTGACTAGTATTATTTGGAAGTATGATAAGAGGTTGGGGTATAGTTCAGTGTTGGAGTGCTTACCCTTCTTTGTGAGTGGAATAGTCTGCAATCTGGGTTGATAACCGACAACACCAGGCCACATGCCATGTGTGTGTGTGTGTGTGTGTGTGTGTGTGTGTGTGTGTGTGTTATATTAACTAAGTAACTCATTACCACTCTCAAGAGTTATTAAATGTTTTCATGCAGCATATCTTTATTGAGCACCTCATATATACCATGTGATGCCTATACTATGTATGATAGCAGAGAAAGGTTAATCAACCAATTACAGCTGGAGATACAGTGTGTCTTCAGGTGGCAGACCCTGTAAAACTAAATGAATAAAGTATAAGAAGAATCTGTAAAGTGTCAAGTCAAAACAACAGTATAAGTTGGAGAAAAATACATTCGAATGATTAACAAGGGAAAAAACAACAGGTAACATAATTGAATTTTCAGCCAGCTATTAGATTATCAACTCTAGAGTCAGAGTCTAAAATACAAAATGCTGTAAGTAGATATCTAAGAAAATTCTTTGAATTGTTTATTTGTGCTTTGTTTTAATTTTCTTTGTTTTTTTTTTATTTTGAGACAGTATGTTATGCATCCCAGACTAGCCTCAAGCCCATTATGTAGCCATGGCTGGTCCTGATTCTTGATTGAGCTGCCTCCACCCCCCAAATTTTTATATTGCAATTATGTGTCACCATGTTTAACTTAGATGAATTCTAATTTCTTGTGTTGAATGAACTACGGTTCCAGGGCTACTGCTATTTAACAAATTAACCCTAAATTTAGTGGTTTATTGAAATAGTTGCTATGTCATATTTCCACGTATTGGGAAAGATTAAGATAGCAAACCATTGTGGCATGCCTGAACTGAGAGGATTCCTGAGGCAAAAAGTTTTCAGTGATAAAAATCAAAGAAGCTCCAAACCAGAAGACCTTGATTGCCTTGGGTAATGTCCCAAGTGGAAGGGAAGATGTCAATAGGTTCGACTGCCATCAAATAGCTGCACACAGGGTGGGGATCTGCTTATAAAAAGCTGCCATTCCATGACCATTGGTTATGGGCCACAGTGCCTTCCCTGTAATTGGCAGGACACTTTGTTTCTTTGTCAGGTGGTCTTGAGCAGAAGCTGTTTGAATGTCCTCACACTATGGAAGTGAATTTCCTCCTGACTGAGCAACAAGAGATGACTCAGTATGGAAGGAAGCTGCAGAACCTCTCAGGACCTAATTCCCAAAGTCCTACATGCCTATTTTGCTGCTGTCTGTGAGATGATACCTTCTAGTCTGGTCACAGGAAAAGTAAACTTGGATCCACCTGATGAAAGGAATGTCAAAGAGCTCACCACCACAGCTTGGGATCCCCCATTCAAATTCAAAATCATCCTTGGAGATTAGTTAATAGCTATTCCTACTTGCTAAACTGACATGATTTCAAGACAGAAAAAGTAATCTCCTCTTGACTTTTCTTTTGGGTTGTTGCAATATTGCTGACCTTTTTGACTTTAGGAATAATATTCTTGTTGCTATAATAAAATAAGGTAAACTCTAATGTTATTTTACTCAATGAAATCTCATATTTCTAAGGTAAATGCCAATAGTTTACCTGCAGAGCTGAAGAAAAGATAAAATCTTGGCGAGTTCACAATTAATGGGATCAAAGTGGTCAGTGAAGCCAGAACATGGCAGTTCCCAATTTATTTTATTTTCATTTTTATTTTATTTTTCTATAGAATCATAGCTGAGCTGAGACTGCAAGCCAAACTTAAACAGATTTGTTATATGACCTTAGTCAAGGGTCTTCTCTCTGTATTTTATATACATTTGAAATGAAAGAAAAAAAAAATCAAAATGTTCCTTAAGGTCTTTTTCCATTTGTAATATTGAAAGAGTATCTCAATTATTAGGAAATCTGCCAGACCTTAAGGTAGAATGGCCCAAGTTTTTCCTTATCTGCAGCTGACTCTTGAGGAGTAAAGCATTTACCCACTCCACTGATGAGTCAATATAACACCCCAGTCACTATGTATGGGAGGTACATAGGAGTAAAGCATTTGCTCACTCCACTGTTATGTCAATATAACACCCCAGTCACTATGTATGGGAGGTACAATGTCAGAGAGATGATCCATGACTTGAACAAGTGATACACCCTCATCACATGTGGGGCTAGTGACATGTACCTCATGAAGCAGATCATCTTTGAAAACAAAAGGTTCATAAAAAAATGTGACAAGGGTATATGTGATCCAAATCCTGGAAGCTACAAAAGGTACACAATGGATAACCCCTTGTCCATTAGACCTTTTCTATGCCAAGAACAAACTGATATGTTATACATAGCAACCCAGTTCCTTGGTCAAACTCCCTGTGCTCCATCTATGAGTCATAATCTTTCATTAACAGTGTTAATAGCCTCAATACTGTAATTATTTTAAATTTCTTTTTCTATATTGATTTTCCTTCTCCTTTGTGTTTATAAAAAACTAATTAATTTAAAACCACAAAATACAATAGGTTGGATTTTGCCTTTAAATGATTTTTTTAAGTGCAAAGATTTGTTCTCTTTAATTAAAAACCAAATTGTTCATATATGAAAGATCAATAAATAGTTCAAAATAGTATGTTAAAATCATAAAGTGAAATTCCAAATATTCATAATAGGAAACTATGTAATTTCAGTAACCTCACTCATTTCACACAAATGCTTTCCCTCCTTTTTAATCCTCACACACATTCAGAACTGATGAACCGAGTAAGTTATTCCTAATTTCCACGTAAAAAAAAAAAAAAAAGAGGCTCAGAGAGTTTTGAATATCTCCAAACTCATACTTTCTAGAGCTAAAATGGAGGGCATATATTCTAAACCCACCCTTAAAGCGATCTCTCTTATATTTTGGTTCCTCTACAAAGTGTTAGCTATTCAAATTTATATCTCATACATAAACACAATCCTTCAGAAATACAAGGGAACATAAATTTTCTCAATGCACATGAAGAACAAATAACTGTTGGAGAACTGATAGTAGGCAGAGTAACAAGAGTTAATGGTGATAGCATATGATATTATTTTATCACATACACTACAAAGGAGATTCTAGGTACAATAAGAGAACATTTACCTTAAACAAATTCAGATATGCATAGTCAGATGAAAATAGTAGACATGTGGACACTAAATGGCTTTAAAACACAACCCAACTTTTTAAAAAAAGTTAATTGATTTTTTGTGTATTTCATATAGAACATCTTTAACATTTTTATTGAAGTTATGTGCATTTCATACATCATTTCTCAGTCCAATCTAGACTCATCTCGTCTTCCATGATCCCCACCCGAGTTCATGCACCCTGCCATCTCTGCACTATATCTTTTTCTGACTCTTTTCAAAGTTTTTTCAAAGCAGAGGATTATTGTCCTTACTGTTTCAGTCAGTTCCCTGTCCCTGTTCCCCTGCTGTTGTTCCTTCCAGTCTGTACCATTTCAACATATGCATATATATATATATATATATATATATATATATATATATCACACCTACACTAAAATTATATCATCTGTACACAAACTGTCATTTCCATATCATATTTCAGGATTCACATTTTTCCTTTTAAAATTTATATTACTCTAAAATATGCCTACATATCCTCCACCCATATATGCAGATTACAAAGTCAAAAAATAAGTAGTAGATTAATTCTAGAGCCTGTTAATGGATTTACATTATCAGAGCACAGTTGCTTTCAAGTAAAGGGGTATATAACATTGATGTTGCTCAGTTTGCCTTACGACTCGGTGCTTGGTGCTCAAAACCCAACACAAATCTGACACAAATCTCAAATAAGTAAAAATTTCTTTCACCACTAGAGAGAACAAAATTACCTGCATTGGACTCAGCATGATAATGTGCTATGCAAAAACTCAAGTAGTATATCCTTTATCAGAATTGGACAAATAATCCTAGAAAAATTGTGACTACTTGCATGTTTTGTCAGGAAATAAGCTTTTGGAGCCAAACTAGGAAACGTGATGAACAAATACTCCAAAGAGAGTATCTGTCCTCTTTGGAACTAATCTTGACTCTGAGAAACAAATCAAACTTGGATGCATAAACAAAGGAAGGAGCTTGAATACCCAGGTGGTTAATGGTGGCCATCACTCTAGCTGGAATCATGCTTATGAAGACCTAACTATGACTTGAACATAGTGGTCTCAGACACACATGGCTACCTTCTGATGCTGAAGTAGATGCATAGCTTTAATCAGCCAGCTTCTTTTTATTGAGTAGAGTATAAGAAAGGAACAGTGAGCTACAACAGAGGCTTCAAGAAGAGCAACCTGCAAAGATCAAGGAGTAATGGTTTCAAAGACTCCCATAAAATGTCTTGCACACTTACCTCTTTTTTACTTTTTTTTTTATCTTTTTAAGACAGGGTCTCCTTGTAGCTCCAGCTGTCCTGGAACTCACTCTGTAGACCAGGCTGGCCTTGAACTCACAAAGATCTGTTTGTCTCTGCCTCCCAAGTGCTAGGATTAAAGGTGTGCGCCACCACATCAGGCTGCACATTTACCTCTTTGTAACTCACTCTCATCTAATTCCCTTTTGCTTGAAAAGACAGTCATTGAATTCTTCTGATTCATACCTCATAAGCACTTGCCAGGGCTTTCAGGTACTGATTCTCACTAAGTGAATTTGTGGAAAGGGAAAAGAGGGAAGAAGGAGAGAAAGAGAGAGAGAGAGAGAGAGAGAGAGAGAGAGAGAGAGAGAGAATATGAATCAGAACCTCACAGAGTTATTGGGAGAGATTTTCAAGGCCAGATGAATGGTGTATCAATGCCTTATCTCCTTACAGTGACAAATTTCCTGACAAGCAGCAAACTTAAGGGAGAAGGGTTTATTTTGGCTCACATCTTGAGAGTGCCATGCTGTACAGCAGGGAGGACATGCCCATACCATCTACAATCAGGAAGCAGAGGATGATGAATGCTAGTATTCAGCACGTTTTCTCCTTTTTATTAGATTCAAGATCCCAGGCCAAGGAATAGTACCATTTACAATGAAGGTCAGTCTTCCCAACTCAATTAACTTTCTTGCAGGAAGGCCGGTGGCTGACCTAATCTAGATAATCCTTCACAGGCAGGCCCAGTGGCATGTAAACCTAATCTAAATTATCCTTGACAGAAAAGTCCAGGGAGGAACCATAATCTTGATAATCCCTCAGCATAGGCAGGACCAAAGGCTAGCCTAATCTATAAAATTCTTCATAGACAGGGCCAGAGACATGTTTCCAAGGCTAGTCTAGATTCTGTCAAGTTGGCAGTCAATATTAACCATCGAAGATGGAAAGTAGCTTGGGAAAACCTTCTGAACCCTCTTTCCTGGTCTATAGAATACAAACATATTAATACCTACATCACAAGCTTTCTGTGAGTTTCAAATAAAATTCTGCTACAAAACAGTATGGGTGAAAGACAGTAAAAAATACATGGTGACAAACACTGGGGACTCCTGGGGTTAAAACATGGCTCCACTACTTACTAGTTGTGTGACTCAAAGATGTTTAACTGTCTTAGTGCCTCAATTTCCTTCATGTAACGTGAAGATGTTATAACTCTGTTATGAGCACCAAGTGCCCTGAATGGTGCTTGACACACCGCAAGTGCTACTAAATGCCAGCTACTGTTAGAAAGGAGTTGCTATTGATGTTTATGTTGAGTTATAACAATGATAGCACTTTGAATAGAGGAGAAAAGGTAAGCAACAGGAAAAGAATGATGGCACTGGCAAAAATCCCATTTAAAAATGAAATAAAATGGTTTGGGGGAGCTCCAATTACATATAAATACTATTTGTAAGAGGACATGGAGTGTTCTCCAATTATAACATAGCTGAGTTCTTTTACACACCATTGTTCAGTGTCGTGTCTCTGTGAGTACATTCCAATATCCATTCAAAACTGCCTGCAGTCACTAGATGATAAAGGACTGAAAGACATCCAGGGAGACATAATCACTTGACTCCATATGCCTTGACATATTTGACAGAATGCATGAAATCTGGTAGGGTGGGCTCTGGGAAGGTCAGGATGAGGGAGGGACTACAAAGATGATTAAGATATTTTGTACAAAATTCACAAAAGTTCAATTAAAAATTATTAATTAAATAAATATTTTTAAAAACACAGAATAATCAGGTAAAGGCATTCACAATGCTCAGCAAGGGAAGCAATGGTCCATTACTTATCAACTAAAAAAACCTCTAAAACGACTATTTTAAAAGTGAGAATAACACAAATACAAATATTCCCACAGCATTTGTCCAGGATTTACTAAAAATAGTAATGATGCTTGAATTAGAGAGAAAGAGCTTCTAAATCTGTAAGACTGCTGACAAATAATGCTGAGGTGGGGGTTTCCCTCATCTGTGTTTGGGGGTTTTTCCACTTAATCTTAATCCTAACCCCAAAGGAAGAGAAACAGGCTGTGGGGACTGAGGACAGCAGTATCACTATAGCAGCAAGATTTTCATTGATTGTTTTCCTACAATGGTCCAGCAGTGGGATAAGTGTTTGGTGAGCATTATCTCATTTAATTCTCTTAAATACCCTGTAGAGACAGGACTTTGAAAGCAAATTAAGTTTTGGAGAACTGTACAACTTTCTGAATTTAGTAAGAAATACTGAATCTGGGATTTCCCCCTCTTCAGAATATAGACTGGACTACCTAGGCTGTATCATGGAGAGTACAGGAAGATCAAGACAGGACATGGTGCTTACTGGACCTCATTTGGTGACCACGGGAAGGGAAGACCCCAGTGCGGAGCACCAGGGCAGGACTGATGGTGGTTTGGGCTTGCCAAGGAGGAGCCTTCAAACAATTCTTTAAGGAAAACATGACATCTTTCAGCTTAATTAAAAAAAAAAAAAAGAAATCTGAAGATGCTAAAACTAATGATGTCATAATCTTACTATATGTGTGGCATGCATATATGCATATTTTGGAATGATGCAAATTGGAAGGAACAACAAAAACAACAACAAAAAGACTCGGTCAAAGAATCAATTGAAACAGTGACCTTCTGCCCGTAAACAGTAAACTTATGCATTGAAAATTTTAAAAGAGACTGAGGAAAAGATGAAAAACATGTATGGCAGAATGCATGAGCTCTGGTGGGGTCGGGGTGGGGGCAAGAAAAGGGGAAATGGGTCTAGACTTGATTGACAAAAAAATTGGCTTAAAAAAAAAAAAAAGAAATACTAAATCCAGGGTCCAGACCTAACATGACTCTAGGAAAAGTGCCTCATACCCATCTGGTGTGTCCAAGAAAAGAAACTATTTCTTACACGAAAGAGGACAATGTGGGGACTGGTCTGTGGAATAGATCAGGAACACTGTTACACATCAGAGTTGAGAAAAACTGTTAAATGAAAAGTCCCCGTGGGAGTCTACTCTTGTGGGTTCTACCATTCTTTAGTGAGCAAATTAAAAAATAAATACAGGAAAAAACCCTTTTCCTAAGAAAGCTTGAAATTCAAACACACACACACACACACTCACACGCATGCACACAGACACATGCACACACATACACACATATGTGCACACATGCATGCACAAATATACCTCACACATGAATACACACACACATGTGAACACACACACACACACACACACACACACACACCCCTGTGAAGAAGAGAAAGTGCTGTAGGCAGGCAGAACCCACAATTGGTGCTCCCCAGCAGCACCTGAGGTAAGGCAGGCCCCTTCGTCAGTGGTCTTGGCTATGCACAGGGCTGTTGCTGCCAGCTTCCTCTGATGTCTACCATAGCACAGGAGAGAATGTCATTAATAATCATTAGTGTGCAGCTACAGGTGCTGCAGCAGATGTCGCCTGGCAGGAAATTTGGCAGCATCTGAGAATACAAACCAGGAAGTAATTTTCATCATGGGACAATTCCCAAAAGATGTCCAGCCTAATTCAAAATGTGTTCACTCTTCCGGCTTTCACAGGTAATAGGGTCTCACCTCACCTGACCCTCCCAGGAAGTAGATGTCCTACACACTGCCATTCCCCATCCAAAATCCTCAATCCCATTGAGGCATATTAGTATGTTTTCAGGAATTCTTCCTCCACTACATTATAAGGTCCTGGAGGAAATGCGGCACCTTAGGATCTCTAGCACCCCAAACATGACATGTGCTTAGTCATTAGTGGAAGAATGATTGGATAAATGAAGAAATGAGCCAACAGATCAGTGACTGGGATGTGGAAATAACCATCTGTAAGGAACAAATTTCAATCAACCTTTCTCCTTACCCCTCATATCATCAATAATGACCATGGGAGTACTCTACTTTCAGAAGAATAGCACCTTACCTTTAAAACAATTCATCATAGTGTGTTTCCCCAGCCACAATCCTATTTAATCATCAAACAATCTTTCTACAGCACGTGGAAATACGTGATCACAAATTAGGAAACAGACTTCAGAAAATAAATGACTTTCCCAACCTGGAGCAGTAAGTATTGACATTTGATTTTAATCCTACTTGTAAGGACCTCCTATGGGCTTTTCCTTCATGGCATTATGCACTTCCCCTGGCATCAGTTCCCTCCCACCAGCAAAGCAGCCCCTACTCACAAGGAGAGCCCCACATGACTTCTAGCTGGGAAGGCAAGGTCCTCAGGTTTCTGTGTACTTGCAACACAACACAGAGGATTCTCTGACTCTTCCTCCAGAGCTCCTCAGTCAGGAGTGGGGATTCATCCAACCCTTCTAAGTCCATGTTAACATGTTGACTGCCTTCATCTATGCAGGTGCTATACAGGTAGTCACAAGCTGTGTGAGTTCATGAGTATAGCAGTCCTGTCATATCCAGAAGACAATATTTGACTATGGTACTCCCTGAACTCTGGTTCACACTACCTTTCATTGCCCTCTTCTATGAGGGTCCCTGAGCCAGGGGAGGGGGTGCAATGTGATAGTTAATCTTCATTGTCAACTTGACACACTTAGGATGAAGGAGGAAATTTCTCATTCACTGAGGAATTTCCTCCACCAAATTGGCTTATGGGCATATCAGTGGGATATTGTCTTGATTACTAATTGATTTAGGACAGCTGACCCCACTGTGGGTGATGCCATTCCTGGGCAGGTAAACCTGAGCTGTACAAGAAAGGTAGCTGAACAAGCCAGAGGGAGTAAGCCAGTAAGCAGTGTTCCTAGGGAATTTCTGCTTCAAGCTCCTCCCTTGAGTTCCTGCCTTGACTTCCCTCAGTGATGAACTGAAACCTGTAAAGGAGAAGCCAGTGTGGTAGCACTCATCTCTAATTCCTGTACTAGGGAGGCAGAGGAAGACAGATCTCCGTGAATTTGAGGTCAGTCTGGTCTACACAGAGAGTTTCAGAGCAACCAGGGGTGTATAAGTGAGACTTTGTCTCAAATAAAAAAATAATAATAAATAAATCTAAAAGCTAAAATAAATTCTTACTCCACAAATTGCTTTTGCTCAGTGTTTCATCACAGCAAGGGAGAAGCAAACTACAAGAGAAATACATACTGAATGTGGGGATGTTGCTGTGATGGACCAGAAAATATTGCTTTGCTGGAGGATTATGGAAGCATTTGAAATTTGGGGCTAGAAGAGCCATTGAGTACTTAGATCTTAATGGTTTGTTTTATGAAGTATGGGAGACAAGAATACTGAGAGAAATGCAAGCAGTAGATACCTTGCATGGAAGTGTCAGAGGGAAATTTAAGAGTCCCTCAGACACTATATCAGGGATATTTTAGATTAAGAATCTGTTGTTTTTGGTCATTTGGAGCCAACGAAACTATGATTAATAAGAGATCAGCACTACTGAAATGATATTTTTGCTTTACCAGGACATTTGATGCTAGTTAGGTGGGGTTTAAAAACAGCTGTGATAAAAAAGAGACCAACAGAGCTAAGATGAATTCTGGGAAGTATTTCCTCAGAGCACACAGAAGCTGTAGTCCAGAGGGGACCAAGGCTGCATCTCCAGCTAGAAGCTGTACGTGGCAATGCACAAGAATCTCCCACATAATACTAGCTCTGAAGACTGAAAGGGTCATGAAGAACACCTTGGGCTTCACACTGTATGGCAGAGTCAGACTTTCACTGAAGAAAGGCAAAGCAGGCCACTGGTGAGAGTGAAGCCACAGCTGTCATCAAAAGCTCAGCACATTGGTGATGCCAAGAACACAGAACAAAAAAATTGGGAAAAATTAGTCAGTTTGTGTATATTTAGCAGAATAATGGAAGCAGGCTCACCTTGGGGCCTGTGAGCATCCCAAATATGGATTGTTGGTCAGATTTACAGTACCAGGCATGTGTTTCTTTCCATGGAGCTGGTCTTAAACCCAAATAGAATGTGGTTCGTTACCTCTATGACATTTATGTTATTTGTGTTACCATTGCACCCATGGGCATATCTCCCTGGTTATTTTCACAGTTCTAAGGGTTCACTGATGGGTAAGACAGTAGATGACTTTTCTCCAGGAGACTACAGAGCACCTCCTGGTACTGTGAAAAGCAGCCTGCAGAAAGGAAGTTTCCTGTTCTGTACCAGCATGATTTCTGCATGCTTGATGACCACTGAAAGTACCAGATTCTTAAGTGTCCTGCCTACTCTGATCACTGCTACTGGAAGAGGAATTTCTTTACCTCTTAGAATTGATTATGAAAGACCAGAGGTGAAGATGGAGAAGCAATAAGCACCCCCAAACTATGCTGAAATTCTTCAATGGTGGGGGCCAAAGGTTACCCATAAAGGTTAGAAATGATATATTTTTCAATCTCTACAACCATCTGCCTAGTAAACTTGAAGGTGACTGGAGGTAGAAAAAAAAATAATATTTGCCCATCTAATCTAAATCAAGACTTTTCTTCTGCCACTGTGTATCTCGTTAAACATGGGAAAATACATGGTGGAAAACAACGAGATGAAGGGAAATCAAATGTGCACAATAGCTATATATGAGCCCCCAAAGCTCTACGTGACAAAGCACGAATGAAAGGGCTTCCCAGGAGCCAAACAGAAAACTAACCTGATATCTGTGTTTGGATTGTATGGGTGACATTTTATCCTTAGGGTCTAGTTAGAATTAATAGGACTCAAGAAACTGCAAAATGCTATGGAGTAAAAAGCACCTGTAAATAATGAAAGAAACTGGAGCGTCTGTGTAAGACAGACTCCTACAAGAGAAGCAAAATCAATAGGATAGAACAGAATAGAACAGAACAGAATGTAGCAGTAAACTGGCTTATGTGATTACAGGAGCTCACCAAACACAACCAAATTCCATAGGGCAAGTGACAATAAGTGAAGATTAATGCATGAACTATAATTCCAAAGCACGGGATAAAGTTTGCTGTCTGCCATCCCTCCCTTCTGTTTCTTCTCTTCTGTTTTCTCTCTTCTCTTCTCTTTCTCTGTCTCTCTCTTTTTCTCTTCAGAGATGGCCCAAGTCTTCTTTTTTTTCAAGTTTTCTAACTCACTAAGTAAAACCTACTCATGATAGCACCCCTAATTTTTATTGAATTTTTGTCTATTTCATAGGAACATCTCAATCAATCTTAACCACCTTAATACACCCTTCCCCATTGTCACACTCCCCCAAATCCCCCAACTGGAATTCATACACTCTGTCATTTGTGCCAAGGCTCATATGTCAAGTTAGAATCCCCAAATGTTCCTCAGTGCAAGTTCATCCATTGAAGTCTGTCAGCCCGCCCAGACTCCCTCACTTTAAGATCAGCTCTTCATCACCCAGCAGTAATCAACTGTCAATAGTTCTGCTAAGATTGTATCCTGCTGCCCTTTTCCACAGCTCCATGCCAGGGTTTGTTTGCTTGAGTTTGGATGGGTCTTGAGCATGCTGACACCACACTGTAGGTTCATATATGTAGGGTCCCAAGAGCTTGTATGTTTTGTATGCCTCCTCCCAGGCTTTTACAATCTTTCCAACCCCTCTTCTACAATGGTCCCTGACCCCTGGGTGAGTGAAGCTTAATATAGGAATCATGTCCAAGGACCCACACTCTGTACACTCTGCAGACAAATAGCTATTTGTCACCTTTTGTGTTCCTGAGGCTCTATTGCATGAGGTAGCTTCATTTTAGTGAAAGTTGAGAGGTTCATTACTGTTGTCTTTACCTCCTGGTCTATGTTGCATGAGCCTTAGATATAGAGGTTGCAATGTAGATGTATAATTCAGGCTTGGGCAATTCACAGAAAATGTCTGCGTGACCAGTTATGATACACAGTTAGTAATATCCATCTGGTATAAAAGGAGCTTCTGCTGGGCATGGTGGTGCACGCCTTTAATCCTAGCACTTGGGAGGCAGAGGCAGGTGGATCATTGTGAGTTCAATGCCAGGCTGGTCTACAGAGTGAGTTCCATGACAGCTGGGGCTACAGGGAGACCCTGTCTCGAAAAGAAAAGACCAAAAAAAAAAAAAAATAGAAGCTTTTTTGATGAGTGGTGACTGGGCTACTTGACCATAAACATAAGGATACATATTTTGTGCTTAGTAAGAAATTACATTAGTCTAGGGATGTGACAGCATTGGGCTCTTCTCTAAGATCTATGATCTCTCCATCCATGTGTAATTAGCTATGATTACAGTACTACACATAGTTTCCTCCCATTGAGTAGACTTTTTTTTATGAAAAATAATTTATTACATAACACCTTGTTTTTAACAATGTTCAATTTTTTAAATTCAGAATACTTGTGCCATTCATGTAAAATAGTTTGATACAGTACATTGTTATAGCTTTTTTTTCCCCCTCAAAAATTCTAAGGCTCTCCTTCTCCTTTGCTGAAGGGCACCCTAAAAAATGTGCGAATGAGTTTTAAAACAAAGTTAACTGAACAAAATCTTAATAGCACTACACTAACCAGCTTTAAAATCAGGACAGAAATCTGAATTGGATACCCTTGTTAAGGAGGTTATCATTCATGCTTTCGTCGTAAAGCGTACTCACAAAACAGCAACACCGACAGGAGAGAGAAAACACTGTCTATGACAATCATTTCAGTTTGTTTGCTGAACCAAACAGATGTATATCAAACAACATATTTAATCACTATCAAATAGCAGCTTTAATACCAGTCAAGTCATAGATTGAAAATAAAAACAAATGTCTAAGCTGGAAATTAATCTTTGGGAGTTTTGAAGCCTTTCAGTAGAAACTATGTGGTTCTTTTGTACCTTCAAAAAAAAAATCCAAGCAATATTCTTGGTCATAAAACACTGATTAATGTAAAAAAATGAATCAACCCACTGATAAGACACTAAAAAGATGTACCAAACTAATCTTTTAACTTGGTTATTTTGTTGAGTTAACATAAACATGTGTTTCAAGTACCAGTTAAATTTTGTGTCTGTATGTACTATTGGTCAGATAATGTTGTTACACTGAAAGAAGTTACCACATATAAGGACAAATGCTCGCCCTAGCACACTTCACAGCTTCAACTGCTACAGACTGTCACTGAAAAATATGCATTGGTCAGTCTGAACCATGTCAAGTAAACTATGGAAGTAGAAAACCCACAACACAGCTGTGCTAGCACTTTCTCTTCAAGTCTAATTTCCATAATTAGGTACAACTTGGAAGGTACTACCCCAATCTGTGGCAACTGGTGGAACTTGGCTACTGGACATTTTGAAGATGTGGTTGTATAGTACATTCTCATGGCCCACACCAGGTTCCACAGAGAGCTGCAAAACCAGCCCTGCAGCATTAGCAACAGTGCATCGACAGATTCCAACACAGCTCAGTACCGATGTGTCTGATGTGAGTACTGGGAAGGCTGCTGGGAGGTAGCTGAGTATCCCATGCTGCTCTGGGGCTGTGATGTGCTTGGTCCAGGGTTGGGGTAAGCAGCGTGTGGATTGGAACGCTGATAGTCTGAGGTCATGATTAGTCCACCTGAGGTAGTGGTAGGAGGAACAACTCTCACTTTTTTCAACGGGGGTCCCTGTGTGTGGCTGCTGTCTTGGTTCCCTGGATGACCAGTTCCATTAGTGTGGTTATTGCCCTGCTGCTGCTGCTGGTTTTTGTCTCCTTTGTCATCAGGTTCTTCTTCTGTTAAAAATTCTCACTTGGGGTAAGGGATTTGACAACCGGCAAAAACGTCTGATGTAGGAAGTGGGTCTTCTAAGAAATAGGGATCCTGCATAGCCTGTTCTGAGGTAATTCGCTTTATTGGGTCCATAGTAAGCAACTTCTGAAGGTATTTCTTCTGAAATCTTTCATTAATGTTGAATGTTCGGGCATCTGTTTTATATCTTCCCAATCTTTATCTGCAGGAAATCCCATTACATTGAATATTCTGTCCAGCTGGTCATGGTGATAAGGATTACTAGTTTTGATGTCCTCTTGTCGACAGTGAAATATTGGTTCTGATATTTGTAGTTCTGCAAATATACACCCTATAGCCCAAATATCAGGTAATCACTGATTTGTGGGTTGCAGAGATTTAGGGAGCATCACCACTTTGACTCAGCTGTCAGCAGTAACAGCAATCCAAATTAAATCGCTCCCCTGTCCCACCGGCGCGGGAGCACCGCGCTCCGACCTCCATCGTCCAGCCGCCCTCGCGGCCCCGCTTTCCCCCATTGAGTAGACTTTAAGTGCAATTAGGAAACCACTGACCACCCACAAGATAAAAGTTCTGCTACTACAACAATGTCATATTCTGTACAGGTCATTGACGTGGTTATTGGGTCTTAAAGCTGGTATTGGACCATATATTGAGGTTCTACATTATAAGCTTGCAATGTACTCTCCAAGGCTATGACAGCCAGCCATAAGGGAAAGAGGCTTCCAGTCAGTTCCAGCTCCATTGCTCCAAAGTCTGTGTCTGAAGTATGTGCAATCTTTAGCTGTAGGCTCTTACCTTCAAGCTCTGAAAAGCAATCAAGCCTGGGGCAATAGCCTGTGTAATTTTGGGATTCTCTTGGACCACCCTGTCTAACAACTCAGAGGAAAGTTTCTCCTGTCTGGCACTGATTCTCATTATGTAGTCACAGCTATACACATGGACCTATGCAGAGTCACTATATGTGTAATTTAACATTAAATTGTTAGACTAATATGATACCAAGTCTGTGAAGAAGCTCATGGGGATTTTAATTGGGATTGCATTTAATCTGTATACCAATTTGGGTAAAATGGACATTTTTTACTATATTAATTTTTCCAATCCATGAGCATGAGAGATCTTTCCATATTTTGATGTAATTTTTAATCTCTTTCTTCAGTGGTTTAAAATATGTGTTGTAGAGATCCTTAGTATCTTTGGTTAGGTTTGTTCCCAGGTACTTTATTATTTTTAAGGCTATTGTGAGTCCTCCACTTTTTTATTGTTGATGTAAAGAAAGACTACTGATTTTTCCAGGTTAATTTTGTATCCTGCCACTTTACTGAAACTCTTAATCATTTCTAGAAATTTTCTGATGGAGTTTTTACCATCCCTTAGGTAAACTATCCTATCATCTGCAAAAAGAGATAGCTTAACTTCTTATTTTCTGATTAGTACTCCTTTAATTTCCTTCTCTTGTCTTATTGCCCTAGCAAGCATTGCAAGCACTATGTTAAAGAGCCACTGCTCTTTAAAGCACATTTCCCTTTCAAGCACTATGTTAAAGAGCAGTGGCTCTTTAACATAGTGCTTGAAAGGGAAATGGTTGCAATTTTTCTCCATTTAGGATGATGTTGGCAATAGATTTGCTATATATGACTTTGATCCTGTTGAGGAATGTTCCCTTCAGTCCGATTCCCTCTATGAATTTAAACGTGAAGGAAAAAAATCCTTACATTAATATGGAAAAACAAAAGACCCCAAATAGCTAAATCAACCCTGAGTGAAAAATGAAATACAGGGGGGATTGGTCTACCAGGCTTCAAGCTATATTACAGGACCATTGTCATAAAGACAGCCTGGTACTGGCACAAAAACTGACCTGTTGACCAATGGAAAAAAATTGAAGATCCAAACTTGAGCTCATACAATTTCAGCCACCTCATATTTGACTAAGGGACAAAAAACTCAATGGAAGAAGGATAGTATTTTCAGCAAATGGTGCTGGCAAAACTGGATCACAATTTGTAGAAGAAAAAAATTAAACCCCTAGAACTTACCCTGTACAAAAATCAACACCAAGTGGATCAAAGATCTCAACATAAAACCTGAAACTCTGAAGGTGATAGAAGAAAAAGCCGGTAATTCTAAATCAGACAACAGCTGCACAGGAAATAAGGTCAACAGTTGACAAATGGGACCTCCTCAAACTCAAAAGCTTTTGTATAGTGGAAGAAACAATCAAGGAAGTAATCTTCACCAGTGATTAATCTGACAGAGCATTAACATAAAGAATATATAGACTACTAAAAAAAAAAAAAACAAAAAAACAAAGAAGCAAGAAAATAAATGAACTACTCAAAAGATGGAGTAAAGAGCTGAACAGAGATTTCATCAGTGAGGAAGGAAAGATGGCTGAGGGACATCTTAAAAAGTGTTCAACACCATTAATAATTAAGGAAATGAAAATTAAAACCACTCTCAGATATCATCTCACTCTGATAAGACTGACTAAGATCAAGAACACAAAAGACACCAAATGCTGAAGAGGTTGTGGGGAAAAGGGATCACTCATCCACTGATGGTGGAATGTAAACTTATACAGTCATTATGGAAAGCAGTGTAGAGAACCCTTAAAAGACTCAAAATGAGCCTACCACTTGACCCAGCCGTACCACTCCTGGGTATATACCCAAAGACTCATCCTACCACAAAGATACATGCACATCCATGTTTATTACAGGCTCTCTTCACAATAGTGAATAGCTGGAACCAACCCAAATGCCCCTCAACTGAAAAGTGGATGACAAAAATGTGGTACATCTACACAATGGAATACTACTCAGCTGTAAAGAAAGATGACATCATGAACTTTGCAGGCAAATGGATGGAACTTGAAGCCATTATGCTAAGTGAAGTAGCACAGTCCCAGAAAAACAAGTAGCAAATGGTCTCCCTCATTTGTGGATGCTAACACCAAATCCCCAGTTGAAAGGCAAGCTGAAAAACATTATTGTTATATTTTTGTTTATCTGAAAGCAACTATGTTGTTATAATGTAAATCTCTTAACAGGCTCTAGAATCCATCCACCACTTACTTTCAGACTCTGTAATTACTGTATATGAGTGGAAAGTATGTATGTATATTTTAGAGTAATATAAAATTAAAGGAGGAAAATGTGAATTCCTAAACATAAAAAAGACTGGGAAAAATATGCAGGATAGTTATGGCAGAATGCATGATCTGGGGTGGGGTCAGGGGAAGGGAAAGAGGAATATATCTAAATTGAACTGAGAAATAATGTCAGAAATACACAAAACATCAATAAAAGCATTATTATAAAAAAGAATAATTGATACACTCTGGATTTCTTGTCTTTTGAGTTGTGAGCCTTTAACAGCTGCCCCAGCTATCCGGCTCCCCTCTGGATTTCTACACCAGCTAGGCAACATTTTCTTCTTCTTATTATTATTATTAATTATTCTTATTCTTCTCTTTTTCTCTCTCCCTGTCTAACCTTCTGTTCTAGTTTGTCTTCCATTGCTGTGACAAAACATTCTGACCTAAACCAACTTGGGGAGGAAAGGGTTTATTCAGCTTACATCTCCCAGTTCATCACACAAGGAGCCCAAGGCAGGAACTCAGGGCAGGAACCAGGAGGCAGGCACTGAAGCAAAGGCCATGGAGGAATGCTGCTTATTGGTTTGCTCTCTGGCCCATGCCCAGCTTGCCCTCTTATACATTACACAACAACCTGCCCAGGGTGGCACCACCCATAGTGGGCTGAGCCCTCCCACATTGCTCGACAATCAAGATAATACTCCACAGATGTAGCCACAGGTAAGTCCAATGGAGCCAATTCCCCAATTGAGGCTCCCTCAACCCAGGTGTGTCAACTTGACACTAAAGCTATCCAGCACACCTTCCTTCCATGTCCTCCTCCATTCAAAGTGTCCCCATTCCCCCATTTCTCCTTTGATAATACCAGTCTCCTATGGTCCCACCACTCTTGAGACCCCTCTTTCTCTTTATCTCCAAATTTCCTTGTATAGTTCTCATATCCCTCCTCCATTCAAGGACACCATTTTATCCATTTCTCCCTTAGTAGCATCTGCCTTCTATTCTTCTCTCTCAGTTTCTTTCTTTCCCTTTACCTCCATGGTTCTATTCCATTTTCCTGGTTGCTGCAGTTACATCAAGATAAGTATTCACATATTAAGGATGTGGTGCTAAGATCCACAAATGAGGGACAACATATATCATTTGTTCACTAAGCATAACAGTTTCTAGTTCCATCCATTTATCTATAAATTGTATGATTTCATCTTTTTTTACTCCTGAGTAGAACTCCATTGTGTAAATGAACAACATTTTCATTATCTACCAATCAGTTGAGGGACACTTAGGCACTTAAGTTGCTTCCATCTCTTAGACATTTTTAAAAGAGAAGCAAGAAACATGGATATATAATATCTCTGTAATAGGATGAGATCTTTGGGTAAATGCCAAGGAGTCATATAATGAAGTCAAATGGTAGGTTCATTTTTAGTTTTTAGAGAGTTATCCATACTGCTTTCCATAGGGGTTGCAAGAGCTTGCAACCCCACTGGTAGTGACTAAGAATTCCTCTTTCCCCATATCCTCTCCAGAATTTGCTATCATTTTTTCTCTTGATCTTAATCAGTCTGAATGGAATAAGATGAAATCTTCAAATGGTTTTAATTTGGATTTCTAATTAGTAATGATGTTGAAGTCTTTTTAAGATGTTTCTTAGCCATCTTTATTTCTTTTTTTCAAAGCCAATTTTTTATTGAAGCTTTGTGCATTTCATACAAAATTTCCAATCAAATCTAGATCCGTGCCCCCCTCCCTACCCCCGCCCCACCAGTGCTTAAACATTCTGCCAAACATGTTTTCCATCTTTTTCTCAGTCTCTCTCAAAATTCTTAATGCAAAAGATAATTGTTTCAAGCAGAAGTCCACTATTTCAGTCAGTTCTTTGGATGCAGTCTTGTTGTTGTTGTTATTGTTACTTCCAATATGCATCACTCCAAAATATACATATATCATGCCACATATATCATAGGTTTTGGCATCTTCAGTTTATATATTTTTTTTCCTTTATTAGGCTGAAAGATGTCATGTTTGAAGGCTCCTCCTTGGCAAGCCTAAACCACCATCAGTTCCACACTTGTGCTCCACACTGGTGTTTTCCCTTCCCATGGTCACCAAATGAGGTCCAGTAAGCACCACCCATGTCCTGTCTTGATCTTCCTGTACTGGTCCCCATGATACAGCCTAGGTAGTCCAAAAATGGCAGTCTATACTCTGAAGAGCCTGAAACTCCAGTAGTACCAGCTCAGTCCACAAGTCTGATGTCTCAACAGTCCCTGTCTGGCACTGAAGGTTTGGAGGATTCTTGGAGAGACATGAGTCCTCAGTCCATATTAGAAGGTTGAAAGGCTGTGTCTAATGTCTTTGAGGACTGATAAACGCCACTGCTTGCACTTGCCAGAAGACAGGCAAAACAACTATGCTCTTTTTTTTTATTCTTGTCTTTTACTTAACATCTCAATGTTTTAATCTGACGTCAATTTTCGGCCTTACTATTACTTATTTCTGGTTATACTTCCTTTTGGATGTTTAAGGCCCCACGTTAGCCCAGATTAACCAAGGGATTTTTGTTTTCTCAAGGCCACTTAGGATCTGGTCCTCACGGGTCACCTCAGGGTTTGTTTGTTTGCTTGTTTGTTTGTTTTGGTGGTGGGAGGAGCCTATGGCTCATTTTGGCCTTTTCAATTAACCATTCCCTTTCACTTGAGGACAAGTTAGGTCTTGCTACACAGGCTTCCCCTTTTTGAAGCATGAGCAGACTTTCCTCTTTATAGACTGGGACACTGGCTGAAGTCCCAACAGTGGCTCTCCAAGAACTCCCCTGCGCACAGAAGATTTTGTTAAACTCACATGTGCAGGACATTTCAAGAGATGCTCCCATGCTAGTCCCCTGGGACTTGTTGACCTCTGAGGGCAAAGAAAAAAATTATCCCTTAAGACCCTTGGCCAATTATTTGTATGGGCATTAAGTATGGGAGTTAATGCATCCAGAAAGGCCTAAGTTACACCCGCCTGATACTTTTAACTACTGCGTAATATTTTAGAAAATGCTTGGACAAAAGTTCAAGCACCCTTATATAAGAAATACTAAAAAGAACTCCCATAAGATTAATACTGTGGTTAGACCTTAATGTCCTGACAAACTGTTTTTTCTTCATTTCTTTTGATTCTCTCTACTCTAACTATGCATACCTATCTCCACTATATACCAAATTTCCCTAACTCTGAAATAAACAGAAACGGTACAAGAAAACATGTTAAGGAATTCACAATATAAGAACACAGTGTTTTTCTTTTTTCTTTTGTATGTGTATGAATGTACTGTCTTGCCTGAAGGTTGTGCACCTGTGTTGTTGCAATGCTGAGGATGGTCAGAAGATTGTGTCGGATTCCCCTGGGAAATGGAGTTAAAAGCTGGTTCTCAGCTGCCCTATGGGTACTGGGGATCACCCGGGCTCCTCTGCAAAGAGCCAGTCGGTACTCTTAAACCACTCGGCCATCTCTTCCAGCCCCCAAGAGTTTTTTCTCATATCACAAGGAATGTTACATTAATGTTGCTCAGTTGGCCTTACTACTTGGTAATTGGCACAAGCATCCACAGATGACAGCTACTATTGTCATTTGTATTTCTGGGACTGGGTTACTTCACTTACTCTGATGTCTTCTAGTTCTATCCTTTTGCTTGCAAAGTTCCTGATGTCATATTTCTTTATCCTTTTTTTTTTTTTTTTTTTTTTTTTTTTTTTTTTTTTTTTTTTTTTTTTCTCTTTTCAGTGCGTTAGAAACTCCATTGTGTAGATGTCCACATTTTCTCTATCCACTCCTCAGTTGAGGGCCCTGGGGGTTGGTTCCAGCTCTTCACTATGTGAAGAGATCTGCAGTAAACCATCTCTGTGGTAGATGAGTCTTGTGGGTATATACCCAGGAGTTGTATGACTGGCGTCAGTGGCAAGCTCATTTTGCAGTTTCAAGGGTTCTCCCAACTTCTTTCCCTTAATGTTGTTACAAGTTTACATTCCCACCAGGCAGTGGATGAGTGTTCCCCTTTCCTGACCAACACTTTCTCTAGCATTTGGTATCACTTGTTTTCTGATCCTAGTCAGTCTTATGTGATTGAGATGATATCTTAATGGTTTTAATTTGCGTTCCTTAATTATTAGTGATTTTGAACACTTTTAAGATGTTTCCAACTATCTCTATTTCCTTACTTGTGAAATCTCTGATAAGCTATTTGCTCCATTCTTTTGGGTGAATCATTTGTTTTATTTCTTCTTGTCTTTTGAGTAGTTTATATACTCTGGAATCAATGCTTTGTCCCAATGTATCTGTGGTGAAGTTTTCCTCCACACTCTCTGTGGGTTTTCTTCTTCACTTGCTTAATTGTTTCTTTTGATGTTGTACAGAAGCATTTGCGTTCATGAGGTCCATTTGTCAACTGTCTATCTTATTTCCCTTGCCAGCTGCTGTCTGATTAGGAAGTTTTTTATTACCATGTCTTGTAGCTGATTCAACTTTTTCTTCTATCACCTTCAGCGGTTTGGTTTCACATTTCACGATGGTCTTTGCTTTGATCCATTTTGGATTTGCCTTTTGTACAGGGTAAGAGGTAGGAGTTTAAACTTTATCTTCTACAAGTGTGACCCAGTTTTGCCAACACCACCACTGTAGATGCTGTTCTTTCTCCATTGTGTCTTCTTGGCCCAATTGTCAAAATGAGAAGGCTGAAATTGTACGTGCTCAGTTTGGATCTATCAGTTTTTTCCATTGTTCAACAGGTCTGTTTTTTGTGCATTACCAAGCTGTTTTTATGTACTATTATAGCCCTGTAAATAGTTTGAAATCTGGTAAAACAATCCCCCCTATATTGTTTTATTCTTTTCACTCCAGGGTTTCTTTGGCTATTTGGGCTCTTCTGTTTTTCCATATGGATAAAAGCACTTTTTTCAAGCCTGTGAAGAATAAACTCCTTGGGGATTTTCATTGGGATTGCTTTGACTCGTCAAAGGCTTTCCTGCGTCAATGAGATGCTGGCGTGTTTTTGTCTTTCAGTCTATTTATGTTGTTTTATGATAATTATTGATTTTCATATGTTAAACCATCCCTGAATCTCTTGTATGAATCCAACATGGTCATACGGCTGATCTTCAAGATGTGGGTCTGTATGCGATTGCACGTATTTTGTTGAGAATTTTTGATCTGATCATTAATGATATTGGTTTTATAATTCTCCTTTTTGGTTGTTATCTTGCCTGGTTTTTGTCTTAGAGTGATGCTGGCTTCATAGAAGGAAAATTTGGGAGAATTTCTCTCTTTGTACCCTTCGAACCAATTGAGTCAATTAATGGTTTTGTAAATCTCTTTGAATGTTTATAGAATTCTTGCCATGAAACCATCTGGTCCAAGGTTTTTTTTTTTTTTTTTTTTTTTTTTTACATCTTCAATTTCTTCATAGTATATTATGAGTCTATTTAAGTAGTCAATCTTTTCTTTGTTTAACTTTAGTGATTACAGGATTTCAGATATTCATTGACTCTTCTCCTGGGTTTTCAAACTTGTAGAGTAATTTTTTTAAAGTAATTCCGTACAATTGTCTGAATCTTTTCATGTCTGTTGTGATATTTCCATTTCCCTCATGCATTCTCTGCTTTGGAGTTGCTCTTTCTTCTTTTGTTAACTGGGTTAGAGATATCTCTATCTTGTTTATTCTCTCAAAGAACCATATTTTGGATTTTCGGGTTTTTGTGTGTTTTCTTTGTTCTATTGCATTGATTTCTGCTCTGATTGTTATTTCTCCTATCTGTTTCATTTAGGGTTCATCTGTTTTGTCTTTCAAATGTTTTTAGCTGCATTGCTAGATCATTTCACTTGTGCTCTTCTGTTTTTCTAATGTAGGCCATGGCACCCAGGCTATAAATTCCCCTTAGGACTGTTTAAAGTATTCCATAGGTCTTGTCATGTTGAATTATCATTATCATTCTCATTCTTCCAGGAATGCTTTTATTTCTTTCTTATTTTCTTCCTTGACCCATGCATTATTCAGGAAAGTGTGTTACTTAGTCTTCCATGTGTTCTTTCTAGACAGTAAGGCTTATCTGGTGTTAATTTGAGCTTTATTGCACTGTATGTCTGATAGAATGTATGAAAATTATTTCAATCTTTTTTTTGTTTTGCGTTTCTTTCGGTGTCCCGTATGTGGTCGATTTGGAGACTGTTCCATGGGGTGTGTGTAGAAACGTGTATATCTCTGGTATTTGGCTGGAATATTCAGTAGACGTCTTATGATGGTCCATTTGGTGTATCGTAGCATTCAGTTCCGGGATGTCTCTTTGTTTATTCTTTTTCCAGTTGACCTATCCAAAGTGCTCAATGAGGTTTACTGACGTCCTTACTTATGAGTGTGCTGGGGTTCATCTATGCCTTGAGGTCGGTGCCACAGAGTTTGGTGCATATATCATGATTGTGAAATCTTCATGGTCGGTTGTTCCTTTGATAAAAGATTTAATGGCCATCTTGCCTTTTTGAGTTCTTTTACTTTGACGTCTATTTGTCTGATATTAAAATAGCCAATAGCCTTTCTTTTTGGTCATCCATTGCTGGAATACTTTTTCCATCCCTTCACCTTCAGTTGGTACCTATCCTTGAGAGTGAGATGTGTTTCTTGAGGACAACAAAAAGATGGGTTCTGTTCCTAATCCAATCTCCCAGGTTTATGTCTTTTGATTGGGGAGCTTAGTCCTTATATTAAGTTTATAATTGAAAGATGTGTGTTGCTTTCTTCACCTTATTATCCATTTGATTTTTTGGTCTTGGTTTCTCATTTTCTTTTATTAATTTCTCCCTTCTAGGTGCCTGGTGATGTTGCTCCTCTCTTCTGTCCTCTGAATTGCTCAGGTCTTCTATGAAGGGTTTGTTTTCTGGACTTGTATTCTATCATCTTTTTTATCTCATGGAAGATTTTTTCTCTCTCCTTCCAACTATAATCGAAATTTTGCTGGGTATAGTAACATGAGTTGGCATCTATAGTCCCTTAACACTGGGAATGCTTTGCTCCACATTCTTCTTGCTTTCATAATTTGCACTGAGAAGTCAGTTGTAATTCTGATGGGTTTCCCCTTATGTGTAACTTGTTTTTCTCTTGTGGCTTTCAGAGTTTTGTCTTTGTTTTGGGCGTCTAGCATTTTAACTATGATATGGCATGGGGAGTTTCTTTTCTGATCTTGTCTGTTTGGAGTTCTATATGCTTCTTGTATTTGTATTGATTTGTCTTTTTATAGTTTGGGCAAATTTTCATCTATTATTCTGTTGAAGATCTGATCAATACCATTCCCTTGGGATTCTTCTCCTTCCTCTCTCCCTATGATGTGGAGGTTTGATCTTTTCATAGTGTCCCACATTTTCTGGTTGTTCACTTTTGTGTATTTTTAAATTTTTCATAATCTTTACTTGAGCTTTTTACTTGTTCTTTGTTATCTTCCAGGTCTGATATTATTTGTTTGACTTCCTCACTTCTATTTCTGAGGCTTTTTCCATTCCTTTCCTCTTGATTGGTTGAGTGTTCAATTTCCTTTTTCATCTCATACTGTGATTTCTTTAGTATTTCCACTTCCTTTTGGAGATTTCCAATCTCTTCCTGTAGCTCCTTGCCTCGCTGGTTGGTTTCTTTTTTCAGTGTTTCCACTTCCTTCCAGAGTTTGTCATTCTCTCCTTCTAGTTCTTTCTGGCATTTTTCATTCTCTTCCTCTAGGTCCTTCTTGAGTTTTTTATTCTCTCTCCTTATTTCTCTGACTTGTTCTTTATATTTTTTGATTTCATTGAATATGTCTGAAATTGTTCCTCTAAGATCTGTGTCCTGGGTCACCTCCAGTGGGATCCCTTTGTAGAAATCTCCCAGATGGTTGGTAGAGCTTGGTGTGGAATATTTTTTCACCTTTCCCATGTTGTCCCTTCATCGTGTCCCTGGCAAGTAGGTTTCCCTTTTCTGATGTGAATCCCAAATGCCTCTTCACTGTGTTGAAGGCTTGCTTTGCTTGCCTCCTTCAGATGCCTTCGTTTTGTTGTTGTTGTTGTTGTTTTGTTTTGTTTTGTTTTTGTATCCTTGTTTATGGAGTGTTTACTTGTCTAGGTTTCAGGCTTTCAGTTTTGTTTATATATTGAAATTCCAACTCAGTCTGCCTATTTTAATGCAAATTAAGTTGCTAGGTAACTCTGAAAGGATGAAGCCCAGACTCTTTTAATGCAAATTAAGGGCTTTTCACTGCCAAACTATAGTAACTTTTGGGACAGGCAATTTTTCCACCCTACAGGCCATGTTAAAATGTATATGTGCATGTGTGTTTGAATGTGTGTTTATATTTTAATTTCTTATGATCTTCTAGATTTCTGTCTATTAAACAGTCAACTATAAACAAGTATGGATAAGTCCAATTCATAAAAAATATTTATTTCATACTTTGGGTACTATAAATTTTTAATTTGTCTTATATAAATATAAATTATTAATATATATTTACATACTGATTGGACTCATTAAAAGGCTAACTCTGGGATGGAAATGGCCCTTCTGTCCCAGANATGTTTATAATTATTCTGTAGGATTGTCTGGATCTTTTACAATTGTCATTGTGATATTCCCATTTCATCATGCCATCTATTGATTTGGACGTTGCTCCTTTTTTCTTTTGGTTAACCTGGCTAGAGGTCTGTCTATTCTTGTTTATTCTCTCAAAGAACGCAAAATTTTGGGTTTCATGGGTTTTTTGTGGTGTTTTCTTTGTTTTCTATTTGCATTGATTTCTGCTCTGAATGTTGTTATTTCTTCCTATCTGTATTCATTGTAGGGTTATCATGTTGTTTCTCAAATGTTTTAGCTGCAGTGCTAGATCATTCACTTGTGCTCTTTCTTGTTTTTCTTAATGTAGGATCCCAAGGGCTATAAAACCTCCCCTCTAGGACGATTTTAAAGTATCCTCATAGGTTTTTTGTTCATGTTGAATTATCATGTATCAATATCATTCCATTCCAGGAAATGCTTTTATTTCTTTCTTTGATTTCTTTCCTTGACCCATGCATTATTCAGGAAAGTGTTGTATACTTAGGTCTCCATGTGTTCTTCTAGACAGTAAGGCTTATCTTGTGTTAATTTGAGCTTTATTGCACTGTAGTCTGATAGAATGAATGAAAATTTTCAATCTTTTTTTTGTTGAGTTTTCTTTCTGTGTCCCAGATGTGGTCGTTTGGAGAAATGTTCCATGGGGTGCTGTGGTAGAAAGTGTATTCTCTGGTATTCTGGGCTGGAATATTCCAGTAGATGTCTATGAGGTCCATTTGGTGTAATCGTATCATTCAGTTCAGATGTCTCTTTGTTATTTGTCCAGTTTACCTATCCAAAGTGCTCAATGAGGTATTGAAGTCCCCTAGTAGGAGTGTGCTGGGGTTAATCTGTGCCTTGAGGTCGGTGCACCAGAGGTTGGTGCATATATATTCATGATTGTGAAATCTTCATGGTCGGGGTGTTCTTTGATAAAGATGCAATGGCCATCTTTGCCTTTTCTGAGTTTTTTTACTTGAAGGCTATTTTGTTCTGATATGTAAAATAACAACTACCTGGATTTCTTTTTGGTACCATTGACTTGGAATAACTTTTTCCATCCCTTCACTTCACATATTGGTACCTATCCCTTAGAGTGGAAGAGGGGTTTCTTGTAGACCAGAACAAAAAATGGGGTGTTGGCCTGTTTCCTAAAGTCACATCTCCCAGTTTTAATGTCTTTGATTGGGGACTGTTAGTCCATTAGATATTTTAAAGGTTTTTAAGTTATATGAAGATGGTGTTGCTTCTTTCACCTTAAATACCATTTGCATTTTTGGTCTTGGTGGTTCTCATTTTGCCTTTATGAATTTTCTCTCTTTAGGTGCCGTGGATAGTTGCTCCCTCCTCTTTCCTTTGAATTGCATCAGTATGTGCTAATAAGGGATTGGTTTTGCTGGACATGCATCTATCAATCTTCTTATATTATCATTGAAGATTTTTTTCTCCTAGTCAACTATAATCTAAATTTTTGCTGGGTACAGGTCACGACGTGCCTCTAAGTTCATTTAACCACTGGGGAAATGGCTTGCTCCACATGACTTCTTCTTTCGCTTTCAATAATTTGCACTGAGAAAGTCAGTTTGTAATTCTGATCAGGTTTCCGGCCTCCTATGTAACTTGGTTTTTTCTCTTGTCTTTGGTTTTTTTTTTTTTTTTTTTTTTTTTTTTGGCGTTTTAACTATGAATATGGCATGGGAGTTCTTTTCGATCTTGTACCTGTTTGAGAGTTCTATAGCTTCTTGTATTTGTTATTGGATTTGTCTTCTTTAATAGTTTGGGGACAAAATTTCATCTATTGATTCTGTTGAAGATCTGATCAATACCATTCCCTGGGGATCATCTCTTCCTCTCATAGGTCCTATGATGTTGGAGGTTTGATCTTTTTTCAAAGTATGGGTCCCACCAGGTTTGTCTGGTTTGTTCACTTTGTTTGTGTATTTTTAAAATTGATTTCACTAAAGGTCTTTACTTGACGCTTTTTAATTGTTCTGTTGTTTATCCCCAGTCTGAGTATTTCATTTGTTTGAGCTTCCTCGACTCTATTTCGTGAGCTTTTGCCATTCCTTTCCTCTTGATTGGTTGAGTGTTCAATATTTCACTTTTTAGTTCATACCTGTGTTTCTTATAGGTAAGATAGTAGGTTCACTTCCTTTTAGAGTTCTGATATCCTCTTTCCTGTGAGCTGACCTCTGCGCCTCGCTAGTGTGTTTCTTTTGTTCAGTGTTTGATCCACGCCACTTCCGTCCAGAGTTGGTCAATTGACTCAAGTCCTTCTAGTTCTTTCTGGCATTTTGTCAATTCTCTCGCGGTCTAGGTTCCTCTGAGTATTTTCATTCGTCTCTCCTTATTTTTTGACTTGTTTTTTTTTTTTTTATTTGATTTGATTTTCATTATATTCCTAAATTGATTTCTTTAAAAGATCTTGTGTCCTGGGTCACCTCCAGTGGATCCCTTTGTAGAAATCTCCCAGATGGTTGGAGAAGCTGGGTTGGAATATTTGTTTCACCGTTTCCCATGTTGTCCCCTAAGGATCATAGTCGTGCCCTGGCAGTGGGACGGTTTCCCTTGTGGCCCCATTATTGCTGATGTGAATCCTAATGCCTCTTCAACTTGTTGAAGGCTGCTTTGCTGCCGTCCTTCGATGCCTTCGTTTGTAGTGTGTTTGTTGTTGTTTTGTTTTGTTTTGTTTTTTTGTATCCTGTTATGGAGTGTTTACTTGTCTAGGTTTTAGGTTCAGTTTTTGTTTATATATATTGAAATTTCCAACACTCAGTCGCCATATTATTAATGAAATTAAGTTGCTAGGTAACTCTGAAAGGATGAAGCCCAGACTCTTTTAATGCAAATTAAGACTTTTCACAGCTGCAACTATAGTGAACTTTTGGGACAGGCAATTTTTCCACCCTACAGGCCATGTTAAAATGTATATGTGCATGTGTGCTTGAATGTGTGTTTATATTTTAAATAAGTTTCTTATGAGTCTTCTAGGAGTTCTGTCTATTAAACAGTCGAACTAATAAACAGTCTGGGATGAAGTCCAATTCATAAAAAATATTTACTTCATACTTTGGGTACTATAAATTTTTAATTTGTCTTATATAAATATAAATTATTAATATATATTTACATACTGATTGGACTCATTAAAAGGCTAACTCTGGGATGGAAATGGCCCTTCTGTCCCAGACTCAGGTCTTTTAATATAATCAAAACAACTAACAGATAAATTAATTTAAACAAAAGTCATTGTTTATCTATATTTTATTTGTCTTTATTAAAGCTTACTAATGAAATTATAAGTGTATAATGCCACTTAAATGTTTTACGTGGCATATACTGCCACATATTGGTTTTGCTCCTTCAACACCTGACACAAAAATTTTAGGTAACCTCTAATAGGTTCTTATATGAACTTAAGCTGTTAAAGTACAATACAGTTTTGAGTTTTTGAGGGTATAAGTTAACTTTAATAAATAATTACTTCTGTTCCAAATGCAATTCTAGGATATATTTAAATGTGCTTTATGTGTAGGACATTTAACCACTAGGTAAAGCAACTTTGGAATAAACAGAGTTTTGTGCCAAGCCTAGATAAAACAATTCCAAACATTTTTAAAAACTGGTCATTCATAACCTACTCTAGAACTTATTAAGACATCTCAAAATTTATTCTTTAAAATTCTGTCCTGAAAAGCCTCTGAAAAGCTTTAAATCCTGAGGAACAGTTTACAAAACGTATACAAAGAATGAGAACTGTTCAGGGGTGGGTAATTAACCCTCCAAGTTAAACAGAGTAACTTTATTTGCTGATAAAAATAATCCTGCTGGGGATGGGAAGAGTTTACCTGGCTAGAGTCTCCCTTAGCAGCCAAATGACATCAGAAAGAAAAAGGGGAAAAAATAAGTGTTTTGACCACAGTCAGCAGTTAGCCTAACTCGGCTAATCAACAAATACAGCAGGGTCAAGAGTCAAAAGTAGACACATTCTTCCTTGGCCTTGTGCAGGGCTAGGCAGCTTGAATAAGCCACAATGAGTCTATCAAAACTAGAGAAGTACAGGGAGGCTGTAGGTAAAAACCTCTGGATACTGCATGGGTTTGAGAGGATGACTTAATGTGCTAAGGAATTAACTAAGTTAATGGCTCAAGACAACAACTGGCACAAATAGTTGAAATCTTTCCATGTTATGTTGGACCTTATTTATATTTAATCTAATACCTAATACAAATGTCTGAATGCTTTATGTAGGTGAAACTGGTTGGAGACATATCATACACACTCATTGTAACAAAAATCAGAGGTAAATCCAGTAAGGAGGGGCAACAAGCCCAAGTATAATCATGAAATCTTTAAAAGCTTAATGATTAAATAAAACATATTGGTACAGGTAGACTTTGATACCCATAGGGTAGCTTATTTTTCTAAACATCCAGAAAGTATGACGACATGGATCTGTGTATCTTTCCTTTTGGATTAATGCCCTACATCTAAATTTGCTTTATGTTTATGTGAGACATATGGGTAAATAAAAGCTTTTAGTACCAGTTATGGGCTATTTTAACAAGAAGCTGTTGCCTAGGGGGCTCTAAAAGGCCCTCAAAACAAACACTATTTGCCTGTAATGTAATGATAGTAAGCCCCTACTGCCGAGGACATGGTGTTAGCATGGAAAGGAAAAATTATGTTGAGGCCTCACCCTACAAATGGACAGTTGATCTTCATAGTGCCAGAGAACATTGTGCAGATCACTGGAAGAAATGGTCTCCTGAGTCAAATGACTCATCAGCTATACCGCACTTGCCTGGAGATAGTGCAGTTAGTGGGAGCCTAATTGTGGTACACTCAAAAAAATTTCATTGGCTATATAGCCCACTCTTTGTGGGGGGAAGGGGTAGCACACAACTGATGCCATAAGCTTGCACTCTCTAGTGGCTAAAAGATGTTACAGGCTACAATAGAAATCTAGTGCCATCTCTTTACACAAATACCACAGTTTCTAGATTAAAATACCATCTAAACATTTGTGTCCTTGCCCATAATGTCATGATAATTAATTTGTTTAAGTGCCTATATTTCTTTCTGCTTGTGTTTCATTAGTAGAATTAAGAAAGGGACCCCTGGATGAGCCACCAGCCCATTGGAAGCAAAGCTTGGACAAGCCCAAGGGTTTGATGTGTCACTTTAAAGAAAAATGACTGTTTTACTTCTCACCCTCTCTCACTTCCTTCTTCAAGACCCAGGGACCACTCCTGGAAGAGGAGACATGCCAGATTGTAAGGGGTGCAGGTGTGTGGGGGAGGGAAGGTGGCAGAAATTGTGAGATCACAACAAATAGGTACTGGACTTCCATTTGGTCAGCATTATTGTATCTGCAGGCCTTTTCAGGTGGACTTGAGACTTTGGGATGCAGTCAAATTCCCTGTGTAAAATTGGATGCAGATGTTTGCTAATTGTGTTTATGTGAATATTGCTTGTATTTACTTGTTGGTTTTCTCTATATTAAGTTTTTATTTAGGCATTAGTTATAGAACAGTCATGGACATTTGGGCCAGATGACGGTAATTAACTACCATTTCTATGATGCTATTTGAGTTTGTGGAGGCTAATACAACAAAGGAGGAGATGTGGGCATGTCTGATCTGAGCTTAGAGCTTAGGTGTGTATGTGTCAGCTAACACCTCCAGTCAGAGTGTCCCAGAGGCACAAGTGAGGGTCACAGGGCCTCTCTGTCTTCACCCACAAATTGGGATTATGTGATGAGATGTGAAACAAGGATCTGGGATTGGGCCCTGGGAATTGATGTCACACTGCCTATATAATGACATGTTGCATTTGAATAAATGGCTATTTTTGTATTTGGAATTGCACCCTGCCATGTGTCCTCATGCCGTGTTTTCACAAGTGTGCTTTCTTCCTGGCCTGTCCCACTGTGGAACTGACCACTTACTACAAGAGTCAATGAGCAGGAAGCTACAGAGGTCAGTCCAATAAAAACCTGAGATTCCATCTCTAACTAAATTTCAGAAATAGAGACAATTTTCCACTGGCAACACCATGTGTGGTGGTTTGAATGAGAATGTCTCCCATAGGCTCCAAGTATTCAGACATTTTGTCCCCATTTGATGGTGCTGTTTTATGAGGCCTTAGAAGGCGTGGCCATTCTGGAGGAAGTATGTCACTGCAGGTGGGTTTAAGGAGTTCAACAAGCCTTGCAGCTCTCCAGTCTCTCTCTCTCTCTCTCTCTCTCTCTCTCTCTCTCTCTCTCTCTCTCCTTCCTGTGCTCATTGGAAGATGTGAACCTTGGCTTTCTGCTCCAGCTCTTGCCACCATGGCTTCCCACTCCAATGGACTCTAATTCCCTGGAACCATCAATCACATGCTCAAATAAACTCTTCCTTTTATAAGTTCCCTTTGTCATAGTGGTTTTATCACAGCAACAGAAAAGTGACTAATATGCCATGACAAATGTATATTGTAATGATTTTCCCAACTCTTTGTCAAAGTGACCAATGGTCACTTGAATGAGTTAGAGTTAACCTCACATTGGACCCTCAACCTTCAAAGAAAGATCTGTTGAGTGTAGAAGATCAAATATATTCTTCCCAGACTATGGTCCTCCTTCCTGTCTCATAATAACTTAAAAGCAGGGTTGCATCCTGGAGTAAATGACAGAAGCTTGTTATAATTTATGAGCACAGAAACGAGAGTCTGCATGGCTTCATTTAATACATACATCACTCCCTAAAGAAAGTGGGTAGTGTTTTGTAGGACTGTACCAGTCACCATATGGATTAAACTGATATCAAAGCAGACTAACTTTGAATTAAGTAAGTGATAAGCAGCTTAGATTTGACAAAAGATTTACTTCTATGCCAGTTGAGAAAGAGGAGTCAAAACAGTTCAAAGGTGGATATATACCACAATTTTGTCCCATGCTATGCTAACTCTGTGATTTGCTTCATCATCCAATACAAATCGACAAAGAATATTTTAATATCTTAAACAATTTTACAATCATGTTGAAATAGTGTTGACCTACCTTATTGAGCAAGAGATAACTAGTACTCATGAGACTCAGCAAGATACATATAATCCACGGGTCTGTCCCTTGACAATAGTCTCTAAGGGTTAGGAGCATCTGAAGAGACAATACTAAAGGAAAAGATAAAGTAAAGCCAAAGGATTAAATTGGACCTGTATCTTACACCCCACATTACAATCAACTCAAAATGGATTAAAAACAAACCTGAGCCCTAAACTGTAAAACTCCTAAAAGAAAAGAAAAAAAAAAGACAAAAAACTCCTTGACATTGGCCTTAACAATGATTTCTTTCTTTCATTTTTTTTTCTTTTTGTGGTTGTTGTTGTTATTTTTATTTGCTTTGGTTTAGATTTTTTGTATGTATTTTTTGACAGGATCTCCCTAGTCCTAGCCTGCCTGAAGTCACTATGTGGATAAAGCTGGCCTTGATCTCACAAAGGTGTGCCTGCTTCTGCCCCCAAGGGTTAAGATTAAAGGCATGCACCACCACACCTTTCATGACAATGATTTCTTGTATATAAGCAAAAAAGCAATATTAGAGCATCAGGGTTACATAAAATATTAGGCTCTAGAAAAGCAATACAGTCAACAGGATAGAAAAGCAGGCTGCAGAATAGAAGACAATTTGAAACCCAGAATGCTGACAAAATCTTCTGTCTAAATACTCAAGAAACTTCCATAGCTCAATAGCTATTTTTGTAAATCTCCAGGACATTTTTAAGGCACAGTGCCAACAGAGCTATGATAAGATCTTGCTGTGATTTGGATGTGCTTTGTCCCCAAGTGCTCATGTGTTAGATTCTGTGCTCCCAGTATGAGGATATTAAGAGGTGATGGGACCTTTAAGATTGGAGCACTGCCTACAGAAGGAATTGAGGGAGTTCTTATGGGACCCTGATTGTTTCATGTAAGATGCTGTTATAAAAGCAGCAATCCTGGCCTTACCTCTTTAACTTTCTGAAAGACGGTATGATATCTTCCTCTTGCACCATTGTGGCACTATACACTACAGGGGTTGTACTAACATGAGTTAGTGCCATAGTGTTTGGATTTTTCAGCTTCTGAAACTCTGAGCTAAATGCATCTCTTTCCTAACTACTTAACTCCAGGTATTTAATTATAGCAAAAATAAATAAATAAATAAATAAATAAATTCTAATATAGGGCTCAACACCACTAGTCATTAAGGAAATCAAAATCATAAAGACAAATTTCTCACACCTGTTAGGACGAGTACAATGAAAAATGATAATAAATATTGGTGAGACTGTAAATAAAAAGGAAACCATGCATATTGTTGTTGCAAATTCGATTCGGTGCAATCACTCTGAAAAATCCCTACAGAGACTCCTTTAAAAATTAAATAGAACTACTAGGTAATCCAGAAATTCTAACTCTCAATAAATATTCAGAGGAATTGAAATCAGGAACTTAAAACTACATTAGCACATGCAAGTTCATTGCAGCATGATTCAAAAAAAGACAAGACATGAAAGCAGCTTAAGTGTTTTTCAGTAGATGGATAAAAGAAATGTGATATTATTCATCTTTAGGAAAGAAAAATGTCTGAGTCACCATCGTTCTTGTGCACGCTGTAACCCATCGTAGAATGGGGAAATGAGCAGCAGGCCCCAGCTCTAGCCAAGGAATTGTTGGCAAGTAATCACTGCAGGGTGAGGGAGAGGAGGTCCTCTTTAAGGAAGTGACGCTAGACAGGCTGACCAGACTCTAGTGGATGAACTTGCACCGAGGGACATCTGGGTACAAATCCTTGACCAGATAGGATTTAACACATATAACAGAATACCTGAAATCTGGTGGGGGGGGGGGACCTACAAGAGGAGGGAAGAAGGAAGGGGTCTAAATTTAATTAGAATTTACTATATGAAATGCAAAAAATAACCCTCAATAAAAATGTTACAAATGAAAATAATAAACAAAAATAAGTAATTTTCTTAAAAAGGAAAATATCCTGCCATTTGTGACACCATGGATGAACTTGAATATGCATTGATATAAGGAAATAAGGCAGATGGAGAAGAACTGCTACATGGCATCACTTGTGTTAGCTTTCTATTAGAACAAAAATATCTTTAATAATAAATCTGTAGGGCTGGAGAGATGGCCTAGCGGTTAAGAGTGCTGACCGCTCTTGCAGAGGACCTGGGTTCGATCCCCAGCACCCACATGGTGGCCGAGAACCATCTGAAACTCCAATTCCAGGAGAACTCCAGTTCCAGGGGAATCCGACACCCTCTTCTGATCTCCGCAGCATTGCACGACACAGGTGCACAGACTTGCATGCAGACAGTACATTCATACACATACAGAAATAAATAAATTAATTAAAAAAATAATAAATCCATAAGAAAGAAAGATTTACCTTGACTTTTTGTTTCAGGGTGTGCTGGATAGCTTTAGTGTCAACATGACACACATGGTTTGAGGGAGCCTCAACTGGGGAATTGCATCCAGTGAACTGGTCTGTGTCCACATCTATGTGGTATTCTCTTGATTGTGCAGTGATGTGGGAGAGGCCAGCCCACTATGGATAGGGCCACCCGTGGGCAGACTGTCCTGTATTGTATAAGAAAGCATTCTGAGGATGGACCAGAGGAGCAAGCCAGTAAGCTGCATTCCACCATGGCCCATGCTTCAGCTCCTGCCTCCAGGTTCCTGTCCTAAGCTCCAACCTTGGGCTCCCTTAATGATAACCTGACAACCTTAATGTAACCCAGGAGATGTAAACCAAACAAATCCTTTCCTCCCCAAGTTGGTATTGGTCAACAGACCTAACCTTGATGTTTTGGGGATCTTGGAACAGTTACGATGAAAGAGCTGTGGACCATGGAGGCCTGGTCTTTGAAGCTTCAAAGGGAAGTGGAGACATAAAGGCTGTTAGTGTGACATAAGCTAGAGAAGTACAGTGGCTAAAACCATTTGGAGCCTAGAAGACCCTGAGGGAATCCCAGATGTCCAGCCTTGAGCTCTTTTGCTGGACTTTGGTTTTGCTTAGGTGTGCCTGATTCTTTCCTTTGGAAATAATACAGTACTTGTTTGGGATTGTATAGAAGCCCAAAGTTAAGAGATTTTTTTAAGAAAGACTGAACCTTTAAAGTGTTTGAATTTTTTAAAGACTGTGAGACTTTTAAGGTTGTACTGTCTTAAGTTGTGATATTAATGTTAACTTCACATGTTGGGGACAAGAAATGTTGTGGTTCAATAGTAATGTTTTCTGTGTGTCAAGTTGACAAGGAGTCAATTGTGCTGGGTAGCTTTGGTATGAACTTGATACACATGGGTTGAATGAACAAATTCCCTCAATCAGGGAATTTCCCACATTGGATTGGCTTGTAGCCATATCTTTTGTGTATTCTCTTGACTGTGAAGTGATGTGAAAGGGCCCGGCACACTGTGGGCAGTGCCATCTATGGGCAGACTTTTCTTTATTACATAAGAAAGTAGTCTGAGCATGGGCCAGGGGAGCAAGCCAGCAAGCAGTGTTCCTTCACAGTTTGTGCTTAAACTCCCGCCTCTAGGTTCCTGACCTAAGTTTCTACCTTGAACTCCCTCAGTGGTGAACTGTGACCCAGAAGATGTAAGCCAAATAAATCCTTTCCTCCCCAAATCAGTATTAGGCAGGGTGTTTTGTCAAGGCAATTGGAAGCAAACTAGACACATGGGGCTCAAGTCAGTGCTCATCCTGCCCATGTTCAGATTTTGGGTCTATAATAGGGCAGACCATCATGACTGGAAGCACATGGAAGAACTGTGGCAGCTGGGAAGAAGAGAAAGAAGAGTTCAGAGTCCCAAAATGCTATTCAGCAGCATGTACTCAATGGACGATTTCCTCCAACTAGGTTTCACCTTCTTTAAAGTTTTTACCACCTTTCAAAAGCACCACCAACTGGAGACCAAGTCTTTAGCAGATGGCCTTTGGGGAACACTTAAAAGCCAAACCCTAACACATGCAAATGGTGAATCTAAAATAGTCAAACTCATAGGAGCTGAGAGAGGAACAACTGGTGCTTGCCAGGGCCTTTGAGGTAGGATTGGCAGAGGATCACATAATAGCATTCTAGGTACCCAAGACAGATGTGGCATTAGGATAATGTCGATGGCTGCATTATATTACACACTTGGAATTCTGCTCAAAAGGTAGATCTTGTGGTAAATATCTTTATTACAAAATATTAACAATAGTAATAACAATAAATAGGAAATTAGGGGAAACTTTGAGTGATTGTGGTAAGTGTTTTATGTGTGTATGATTAAATCCCAAGTCACCAAGTTTTATACATTAAATATATACAGTTTTTAAAATCACTCATATTTTCATATACTATAAAGGGAAAAATGATTCTTGATATCTGCATCCTCTACCATATAAAATACAACACATCAGCCAACACATTGTACACCTAGGAATTATGTCTAGACCATGGCATGAAGACAGCACAAGAAGGAGACTGCATAGCTGCTTGTCCATGCCGCACTGCAAGTATCAACACAAGATGGGGAATATGTTCTGGCCATCCTGCAGTGCCTGAGAGGCTGGCATTGAAAACGGATATGGTTTTATTGCAAACCTACTGGGAAAATGACAATGCTGATCATAGCTATTACAACAAAGCCTTGACTCCACAAGAGAATTATATGTACAGCCACAATGGCCCTTTATAATCTCAGTCCTTCTAACCCACTAATAAAGTCAGACTGGTTGAGAAGACAACTCAAAGGAACAGACAATAGAAGAAATAGAGGACAAAGATAAGGCCATGAGCATATAACACTGATCACCATACAACCCATCAGTGTGGCCACATCACATCAATCTCAGTTCACAAACATGCCGTACAGAAGGCCCTGCAGGACAAAAAGAAGAAAATGTCTGAGACTGATTTATGCCTTAAGATACCATTGGAGATACTCTCTTTCAGTACATGTTTGGGAAGTGCATTAGTAATCTCTTTCTTTTTTGGGGGGAGGGTCTTTTTGAGACTGGGTCTCCCTGTAGCCCCAGGCTGTCCTGGAACTCACTATGTAGACCAGGCTGGCCTTGAACTCTCAGAGATCTGCCTGCCTCTGCCTCCCAAGTGCTGGGATTTATTGAAAAGAAAGAGTCCTAGAATCAGTATACATATTCATAGTTGTGTGTCACTTAAAAGTGAGGACACATTCTGAGAAATATATCTTTAGGTAATAATGTTGTTGTAGAGTATATTTAAACAAACCTGGGCAATAATATAAGCCAATTACTGAACATGGCCTCTTGATGCCCAGGATGTGTGAGGTAGCTGGTGTGACCCTTCATACTTTTTAGAGTAAACTGCTTTTTTCTTATAAGTAAGTGTACAGTCTAAAATAATAATTAAAAGTAAAGATAAAATATCTCACATGCATCTCCAAATTTAAATATATAACATGAAAGCAGGATGGGAACTACTTGAGGAATGAGCCAATGGGAGAGGAGAAAATGGGTGGGGAGGGGCAAATACAAGCAAAGCACAATGATATATGTGTGTGTCCAAATATGTTAACATGCCATAATGAAACTAAGTCTTATAAATAACAACAAAAATTATACATAAAATGTATACACAGTGAAAATATAGAACAATAATATGTTATTTCAAGTACTATGTGTTATAGATAATTATGCTCTACTCATATGTAGCTGGCAGCTCATTGGGTTTGATCACATCAGCACACTGTGAACACATTAGTCATACATCATTCTGTGACTTTATGATGTCTATGAGGTCACTAGGTGATGGGAAGCCCCATTATAATCTTATGAGACCAGAATCCTATACTTGGTTTATCACTGAACAAAACATTGCTTGTGACCCATGACTGTGTATGAACTCACAAGAAAGGGCAAATGTCTTAGACTCTGATCAAGGCCATAAAGGTAATAGACTGAGGCAGATACAGGAACAAGCATGAGAGTATAATACAGGCACACTTATGAATCAGATGATATTTGCATTACCCATTAACACCTATCAGAAAGCAATTACCACAAAGAGGCAGGAAATTTCCATTTAGATAAATTGAATCAGTCAGTTGATATTAGCCAGCCTTGTCAGCTGCCACCTCTAATTGCTGGAAAAATGGGCATATGGACAAAGTGGCAATGATCAAACTTTGCACGGGATTAAGAGCATAGGTTCCCACTTAGCAAGGGATCAATGGCACAAGTTGCACTTAGTAAGGTTGTTTAAGCCATTTCACTTCAGAATGTCTAACGTGCTAACAGAGACCAAAGCTGAGATTGGCACTGATATCATTGTGCCTCTGCAGCAGTGCCAGGCTTTGTGTACTATAACAAGGAATTGGACAGACACACAAATAAGGCAAGAGAATTCAAGGAAGACTATACTTCAAGGGAAGAAGGTGGCCAGAGCTAAAAACTCAAACAGTGGCAGTACATAAAAAATTGGGCTTTTTCGGTCATTTATAGCATAGGATTTTTGTGAATTTCTAACTCCTGCATGTCAGAAAGCTGAGGTTTTCAAGTTTTCTTTGCCAACAGATTGCTTTATATGCTAATTTTGCAGCCTTTACTTAAGGCCTTCTTGACCTCATTCTCCACTGTCTTCTGCCTCAACTGTCCTATGAGAGCTATGTTCCCAGAAATCCTTTGGGGGACCTGAGGGATGCTGTTAGGGGCCATACTTTCTGCTTAGAAGAGACTACCAAACTCTCATACTTTGTGTAGTGGGTGGGGCAAGAATTTCTATTCCCTGAAGTAGGAATTGGCTGTAATCTCTGCATCACAAGGACTTCAGTCTGCAACTATTGCTTCAAAGAAGTCACGATTTTTCTAAAGAAAGTTAAAAAGGAAAGATCCAAGTAAAAGTAACATGATTACAACCACCAATGGTCTAAAAAGCTTTAGATCCAGGAAAGTCATGACTGTGTTTTGCACTTTAAAAAGCTATCCTTATATAGTTTGCTCCCATAGGTGAGACTTAAAAAATAAAATAAAAATACTTAAGATTATAAATTAAGAATTTGGCAAAACACAAAGAACAATTCTACAAAAGAATTCAATTGTAGAATGGATTAAAGGGCACATTATCATCAGTTAGTATATACAATACCAAGCGTGTCAAAATAAAGGAAAACAAGAAAGAATAAAAAACAAAACATAGGGGCTAGAGAAATGGCCCAGTGGTTAAGAGCACTGATTGCTCTTGCAGAGGACCCAGGTTCGATTCCCAGCACCCACATGGTGGATAAGAATCCAAGTCAGCAGCTCCAGAGAGAGAGGACAGTTTTACTTCTCATCCACCTGTGCCCCTTTTCTAAGCCTAGGGAACAATCTGCGGAAGAGGGGGCGTGGTAGAAAGTAAAGGCTGCGATTGGGGTGAACGGTGAAACTACAGCGATGTAGTCTGGACACTCATTTGATCAACTTGATTGAACAAACAACCTGTCACCCCCACTGAATGGTGAATGGTGGGACTGTGGGGGTTTGGGCACAACAGTCTGTAGATTGGTTTTGCACGAAGGATGCTTATACTCATGGATTATCACTTATAGCTAAAAAATGAAAAAAAAATCTTAAAGGTGGCGGACCGTTATGGCAGAATACATGATCTGGGATGGGGTGGGGGAGGGGGGGAAGGGAAAGGGAAATATGCCTGATCTGAATTGGAAAATGATGTACGAAATGCACAAACCATCAATAAAAATTAAATTAAAAAAAAAAAAGAATTGTCTTTAGCTCCATTTCCAGGAGAATCCGACGCCCTCTTCTGACCCCTGCAGCATTGCACGACACGGGTGCACCAACCTACATGCAGACAGTACACTCATACACATAAAAAATAATAAATAATAATTTAACAAAACATAAAGGAAGCTTAAAACTACAGATTGTTAAATAGGACTTACTTTTGCATTTTAGAAGTTAACAGGCCTTTTTTGTTTGAAGAGAGCTTTCAAGGCTTTTCACGTTCACAGGTGTAAGCAGCGTTGTACTCAAGATGCTGCTGAAACTGTGGAGACTCATAGGGAAAGGTTTTATTTTAGAAAATGGGGCTGGAGAGATGGCCTAGTGGTTAAGAGCACCGCGCTGACTGCTCTTGCCGAGGACCCGGGTTCAATCCCCAGCACCCACATGGCAGTTGAGAGCCGTCTTTATCTACAGTTCCAGGGGAATATGACACCCTCTTCTGACCTCCGCGGCATTGCACGACACGGGTCACAAAACTTACAATGCAGACAGTACATTCATACACATAAAAGTAATAATAATAAAATATATTAAAAAAAAGAAAATATGTTTCTATGTTTATTTCAGCCTGGAGGGATAGGCTACTATGTACCCTGAGAAGGTATCAGAAAGCCTCAGAAGGTATTTATAAGCATGGCAAGGCTTATCTATTAGCATACCTTTGACTACATAGCTTATAAGCTTCCTGCATGTTATGCACATGTTACATGCTACCTAGAGAAGTAAGTGTAGGATGCCCTTAACTTTTATGTGAGGATTACTAATGTTATGTCTTGCTAGTAGGTCTTTTATCAAGCAATTCATAAGGCTGGGGCTGACAACAATAATTCCTTTGGCTTTGAGGCATTCCTACAAGCAGTTGTTAGTACACAGTTTGTTTAATAATAAATCCTGTGCTGTTAAGATACAAAGATATATTTATATTAAGATATGATACAAAGCCCCAGTATTAGAAAACTCAATGTATTTTACTTGTCCTGTAAAGAGTTCTCCAAGGATTGCAACAGTTACTAGAAGCTGCTTGAGTGGAAGCTTCCCAGGGAACCTGAGGCAACATCAGTCTTTAAAGAGCAGCCATCACTGGAGTTGAAGGCCCATCCTCTCTCTGGAGGGTAAGACATTGTAGCTCACAATGGTTTCCCTATTGGCAGAGGGAACAAGTCTCTGTTTCTGAGACTCCCACTGAGGGCAATTCTATGCCAGTGCCCTGGCTCATGACAGCTGTTGCAAGCATTTCCCGCTTTGAAATCCTCATTTTTCAACCTTGAATTTCTCTGAAAGGGAAAGTTATTATCTGCCTAGGGGAATAGATTATTATATAAGACAAAAACCTTCAATTGAGCTCATTCTTTCCCCTGTGGTCCTTCCACTGTACCACCACCTCTGTTTCTGTTGTTGAAAATTTCAAAAAAAAACAAATTTGAAAGTTAACCTGGAGTACCTGTGGTCCTGATGTGTCTTTTTCTTTGAACTACTTGCTCTGTCCCAACACACACTCATAGATGTATAACAATAAGTCATTGACTCAGTCCTTAGGTTCCAGAAACACTAAAGCATGACAAGACCACCCCTAGATGAGGGAAATTATCCTTGGGGACAAGGACCCTGAAGCAAGAATAAAAATCTCCCCATAAGCAATAGAAACTTCTTTAGACTATCTTGCCACAGCCAGAACTAAGACAATGAAAATCAGGAACACCCTGATCGAGACTGCCTAATTACACACACACACACACACACACACACACACACACACACACACACATCTTGTCCTCTGTTTAAATGGTTTTTAAAATATTTTAATTGAAATTTTACAAACTTCATACAATATATTTTAATCACATTAACCACATTTAGAAACCCTTCCCTAGCTACACCCTTCTTAATGCTCCCTCACCAAATTTCATGTGCACTGGCATATATACTGAGACCTTTCAAATCAGATTTGTGTCCCCAAATGCCTTTTTGTGGGGGTCCATAATTAGTGGATCCTAATTAACCTATAACTCCCTTAAAGAACTTTCTCTCTTTCTCTCTCTCTCTCTCTCTCTCTCTCGCTCTCGCTCTCGCTCTCGCTCTCTCACTCTCTTGCTCTCTCGCTCTCTCTCTGTCTCACCAATAGTTCCTCAGTTAATGTTGGAACTTCTTACTCATTTCCCTTCTTCTGTGCTGGGATTTTGTCTGGCTTGAGCTTGCATGGGTCTTGTGTATGCTGTCACCCTTGCTGTGTTATTATGTATAACTTCCAGATGTCTGGTAGTCATCCAACACCTCTGGCTCTCATAATCCTTCTGCTCCTCTTCCTCAATGGTCACTGAAACTTATGTGGCAGAGGTTTGATATAGGTGTCCAATTCAGGGATAATGCCCTGCAGTGTCTTATTCTCTGCACATTGGTCAGTTGTAGCTTTCCAGGTTAATCACCATCCACTACATGAGGAAACTTCTCTGGTGAGAACTGAGAGATGAATTAATATTCTTTCCACCCCCCCACTCCACTATATTCCCTGACTTAGACGTAGAAGCTGCAGTGTAGATGTATCACCACTCACAGCTGTTCATCACACAGGCCCTTATTCTCTGCATTTGACCGGATGTGGATTTCATTCTTGTCTCCATCTGTTGCAAAAATAAGCTTCTTTGATAAGTGGTCACTACCTGAAAGTGCACCTGAAGCCTTAAGACCTCTCTACCCTCCTCAACATGTCCACATTGACTAAAGCTCTTCTCTTTGTACCTTCATTATTACTCTGACTCCTGGCATCTTGGTTCTGCTGGCCCAGGTTAAACTTCAGGGGCTGCTATAGCCAGGAATTTTGCACTAAATCTCCAATTACTCTATGAACATAAAGGAATTTAGGCTATAGGCTATATAATTTGGCCTAATATAGGCTATATAACCATTTAACTTAAGTGACCACTCGGTTATATGCCACTTTGGTACCATGTGAACAATATAAAATTATAAGCACATTTAGGCTATACAAACACAAAAGTGTATATAAAAACCATATACTGCATAACTTTTATTTAGATTTATCATTTGCCAGCTTTTTCTTGTTTCTAGATAGGGTTCATATATCCCAGGCTCTCCTCAAATTCCTTCTATTCTATCTAGCTCCCAAATGTTAAGATTACAGGCCTGTACCAGCAATTCTTATTGAGAATTTCATGAGATATCAAGACTTAAAAGAGCTTTGTAGACAGAGAAGACAAACCTGACAAACAGAATAATGCAGCAAGGAAATAAAAAAAAATCCCTAATATTATTCCCCTAAAGCAGGAGTGAAATGGACATATGATATCTACAAACAAAGAGCCAAAGTAAGATGAAGAGGAAAATAAAATCCAATCAGACAAAAGTTCTTCTTGGTGCTACCAAATCAAACATGCCTAAGAGGTCTAAACATTCATCTGTCTGCCCTTAACCACCTCTCTATCCTCTTCATACCTTCCTTATTACTGTCACCCCCATATTCATCTGCTCTATTGGACTGCTAGCAACTTCTGGAACATTCATTATTTTTACTTCTTAGCCACTTCCTCTGCTTTGACTCAATCCTCTTTGATCATCCTCAAGTCACCTCTTGTGAACCTCATCTCTGGCAGGTATGATGTTCTTATTGTCTTTCCATGACAAGGCTAGACACCTACAATTCTATACAAAAACTGATGCTCGAAGAACTGACTGAAACAGTGAACTTCTGCTCAAAACAGTCAACTTCTTCATGGAGAACATTGAGAAAGACTGAGAAAGAGATGAAAAGCATGTTTGGCAGAATGTATGAGCTCTGGTGGGGTGGAGGAATGGGGGGGGCATGGGTCTAGATTTGTTTAAAAAAATAAAAATAAATTTATGTGAAAAAGAAAACAAAAACTGATGCTTTGATTTTCCTTTTCCAAAGCATTTATCTCCTCTAATGTATGATGATACCGTGTATTTATTAACCTTTTGCTTATTGTTAGACAGCTGCCTCCTGCTTAAATGAAACCAGGGATCTTTGATTTATTTACAAATATCATCAAAGTATCTGGAATAATACTATAGATTAGTGAAGGTCAAGGTTGAATGTAAGATGACACCTAGAGCTTAGCATTTAGATGTGTCCTTTTCTTTTAAAGAAGGTTCAATAAAATTATTAAAATTTTATCATTTTTCCTTAATAAATCAAAAACTTGGAATGTTATGTCACTAGTTATATAAAACGTAACTGATATTAAAATTGCTTTATTTTTATTTAGAGTAAGGCAAAATTAAAATGAGCTATAGCTGATTATTTTTAAATATTTAAAGCAGTATACTTGATTTCTATGTCTTTGCCAGTTTTCAACTTAGACTATTGATCTGATTATTTTCTCGATAACATTAAGCAATCCTTCATCCAATTTGCACTTCTAAAGAACCTTAATAGAAATAAGTAGAAAACTTTGATCTCAACAACACATAGCTCAGACTAATCATTGATAAGACTAAAATAGATGCCCATTAAAAGGGAAAAAAAGGTAAAAACATGAAGCTCATTATCCAGAATTTCGTTCCCTGTTTAAGAGCCAAATTGGGGAAAGGGGAAGCTGAAATAACCTTAATTTCCTCAAGGTTTCAACTAGCCTGCAGAGAAGTAGGGCAGGGTTTCTTTTTCCTTTTTTGAATAGCCTCTCTGATCTTACCATAGTTAGCAGGCTTCTTACTACAACCTTTCATCTCTGCAAGGAGGGGCTCTATTATCACCCTACATCTCTGGTGGGTGTCTGATGTGACACTGCAATGTTAAGCAGGGAGTTCCTGACCTGTGAGGACCAGCACTCCAGGAAGGCAGTCAATGGGATTTTGAGCAAACAATCCATTTTCATATTTCATGGCTTCCTCACAGTTCTTATTTCTCCTCAAGGGTACGACAAGTTAGTCAGGTCCCAACCATGGTACCTTCCATCCTTTTGTTAACTCTCCCATCACTCAACTTATTTTGACACTAGACAGTGTTATGGTAAATCCCTATTCTCATTCCAGCTCTAGAGGATGTAGTATAGTGTTGAATCCAAAAGAGCTGAGTGACCTAAGGAGAGAGGTAAGAAGCAGAGGGCTCTGGAGTGAGGAGTAACACTCTCACATAATGCAGTGTCCTTAATAAGAACTGATGATTGGGATGTCCCTGAATCTGTCATGCTATCAGGCAAACACAAGCATGGTCTACAGGAGGGTTAGAAACACTGTATGAGCCCCTAGTCTTTTTGAACTCTTTCCTTGGATTGGATTTGAGCTAAATGCTGTCTCACCATGTCCTGAGATATTGGTATGCAAGAATTTGGTAGGGGGGTATCTGATATTGTTTCTTTTATGTCAATGGAAGGAAGTTCTCTTAAGCGATTCTAAAAAGGCATGTGCTGCTTCATTTTTCAGAAAAGAGGCTTGCCGTCATGAACAGTTGTGGCATTCAATATTTTTCCAGATTGCCATCCAGGTTAAAAGTACTGTTATTATTACTGTTGTTCCTATAGCTTGTGTTCAAGGGTAGTATCTTACTACTTGTCAGACTAAATCCATGCCCTCAGGAGTAATACTGAATACATTAATGAGCAAGAGGAGGATGAGAACCAGAAGGATATGATGAACAGCATCGTGACACAGAATGGTGGTAGGGAAGGATTGAGAAATGTCAACTAGGAGAGCAAAGACCCAAGTTGAGTACCTGGATAGCTGACCAAGGATCCCACAGTGCAGGGAAGTTCAGAGAGGCTCTAGTATGTGGTGGAGCCAATAGCCAGACATGGCTGAACTCAGAGTCACTATAGCATCACTGTCCCCCAGAGCTGCTCAGAGACACCTGCACACCTGAACTGTGTTGCTCAGGAGTTTTGGAATAGACACCTGGCATTTGAACTAAATTGAGCACCCACCATGACCTGTGTGTGAACCATCACACCCACCAGCCTTGAAGAAAGTAGGAGGAGGGAAGGGATGGGGAGGAAAAAGAAAGGAAAGAACAAAGGGAGGAAGGAAAGAGAGAAGGAGGGAGGGAGGGAAAAGCTATTGAGAAATTCATATGCTTCAGGCTCTTTTGAGCTTCTTTTTCTTTTTTTTTGAGACAGGGTCTCCCTATAGCCCCCACTACCCTGGAACTCACTCTGTAGATCAGGCTGACCTTGAACTCACAGACATCCACCTGCCTCTGCCTCCCAAGTGCTAGGATTAAATGTGTGCAACATCACTTCTGGCTTAAGGATGGGTCTTAGCTGCCATGTGAGTGCTGGGAATTGAACCCAGGTCCTCTGCAAGAGCAGTCAGTGCTCTTAACCACTGTGCTATCTCTCCAGCCCCTCTTTTGAGCTTCTTAGATCTTATTGGGGAGCTGCCATGGGACAAGAGCCTTATATAATTTTATAGTGTGCCTTAATGTACAAGCATTTTCTTGCATCTGGTGAGGGCTCATTTCTAAACCTGGGCTCACTATAAGTATTCTGTTGTTACAGTACCAGAATGCCCCTTAAGAGCACTGATCAAAGAAATAAGAATCTCTGTCCTGGATGAAGACCTAACTTTCTAAGTCAGTCCCCTGATCACAGGCCACCCAGAGGAAGTTGGGTTCACTTAAAGTCCTGCTAAAGAGATAGGCAAATTAACTAGTGTGTTAATGAGATGGTGAGCTTTCCCTGCCCAGAATTCCTGCACAGTGCTTATGGACTGGGCCAAAGACAAGTAGTTCTCTATAAACCTGCAAACATCACAAAAGAGCAACTTCTTCTTTTCTTCTTTCTCTCTTTTCTAAGCATGCTTTCCCTGAAGCTCTGGACTAACCCAACACTTTTGGGCTCCTTACATTATCTTCCCCTCTCAGCCATGTGGCTGCTGTCTGCTATGTGTCTGACTTCCACGCCATCTATAAACCTGCATGACTTTATGAGTTCTTTTTCTTCTCCCCTCCATTCTCCTCTTTGGGGCATCTGGTAAGATTTATGGATTGCCTCCCTTGAGGACTGTTCTTTAAGTTCTAATAAAATTGTCCTAAAGCTTCCATTCTTAAATTCTTTTATGAATAAGACTAAGGACACTGAAAGAGGGTCCCATTTTCCCTGGTGTCACTGTCATGAAACTGGAAAAGTCACATATGCCATACTGAATCTGAATCCCCCAGCTATTGCCTGGAATCTGTCTGCAGTGACCCTACCTAGGCACCCTCAAAATGAGTACAAAGCTTTAAGACATTGGGGTGGGTGAGAAGACTCAGTGAATAAAGGTGCTTGCCCCCAAGCCTGAGGACCTGAGTTCAATACCCAGGACACCCATGATAGAAGGAGAGGTCCAACCCCTACAAGTTGTCTTCTGGCCTCCATATGTATGTGATGACATTTGTGCACATAAATAATAAATAAATAAATAAATAAATAAATAAATAAATGTAATTAAACATGTTTCTTTAAAGTTTTAAAAGATTAGAAACATGAATTGTAAGGTCTTAACTCACTTAAGTCAGGGATTCTAGAAAGCCAACTGAAGCAGAATTCTGAGAAATAATCACCCTGGACTACATTCCTGCAATCTGAAAAAAGGTTGCTGCAACCTCCTGCAATCATACCTCACTGGAGGTAAGGAAAAAGACACCCAGTTTCTCTTAAGATGATCTTCCTGATATCAGCCACAGGCCCACCTATACCCTATACCCCTCTTCCTTTTGTATTCACTTCCTGTATGCCCAGCTTTCAAGTTCCAACCAGCTTTAAAATTCCAACTTCAGTGCCATCTTAACACTGGTCATCCTGTTTCCAAGACAGGCAGGCTAGCCGCTACACCAAAAATAAAGCCCAAGTTAACTTTATTAGAGTCCTGTATACTAGCGCTGGGTCTCCCCTTGATATGAACCTAAAATAAATCTTAAGCCCCTAGTCAACTATCAGGGTTTGAGTCTTGAAGGGATTCAAGGCCCTTTGTCTGAGATCAAGGAATTGGACAAAGACCCATGGACACTGTGCTATAGTAAACGCAAATGTTAAGGTTAAAGGCAATGTTAGGGTGAGATTAGCAAGGTCCTACTGATCTTACAGCTGAGTATGAAACAGCCAAATTGAATGTATGAGAGGAAAGACATGCTCATGGGAAGCCTCTGATAGAGGCTAGTCTTGGCAGGCTCTGACTGGCTCCCAAGAAGTACCTCTCCCCCACTGAGGAACACAGGCTAGGTGCTGCCACCCTTTCATGTATTCATATATCTAATTACAGTAACCTAAGTTGTTTGAAAGGACAGCTTATAGAATGGTTCTATCTATTCCAATAAGGCAAGACCACCCCATGGATAAGGCAACCAAGAGAATAGCAAACCAACCAAGAAATGGGCTACATCTGGGTAGTCATGACAGGCAGTAAGGCAAGGGGGGACCTGAGGGATGCTGTTAGGGGCCATACTTTCTGCTTAGAAGAGACTACCAAACTCTCATACTTTGTGTAGTGGGTGGGGCAAGAATTTCTATTCCCTGAAGTAGGAATTGGCTGTAATCTCTGCATCACAAGGACTTCAGTCTGCAACTATTGCTTCAAAGAAGTCACGATTTTTCTAAAGAAAGTTAAAAAGGAAAGATCCAAGTAAAAGTAACATGATTACAACCACCAATGGTCTAAAAAGCTTTAGATCCAGGAAAGTCATGACTGTGTTTTGCACTTTAAAAAGCTATCCTTATATAGTTTGCTCCCATAGGTGAGACTTAAAAATAAATAAAAATACTTAAGATTATAAATTAAGAATTTGGCAAAACACAAAGAACAATTCTACAAAAGAATTCAATTGTAGAATGGATTAAAGGGCACATTATCATCAGTTAGTATATACAATACCAAGCGGTGTCAAAATAGAGGAAAACAAGAAAGAAATAAAAAGCAAAACAGAGGGATAGAGAAATGGCCCAGTGGTTAAGAGCACTGTTGCTCCTACAGAGGAACAGGGTTCGATGCCCGCACCCACATGGTGATAAGAATCCAAGTCAGCAGCTCCAGATAGAGAGAGGACGTTTTTACTTCTCATCCACCTGTTCCCTTTTCTAAGCCTAGTGAAAAATCTTCAGAAGAGGGGGCACAGTAGAAAGTAAAGCTAGACGATTGGGGTGAATGGTGATATTACAGCAATGTAGTCTGGCCACGCATTTGATCCAACTTATTGAACAAACAACCTGTCAACCCCACTGAATGGTGGGACTGGGGGGTTTGGGCAAAACAGGCTGTAGATTTTGGTTTGCACGAAGGATGCTTATACGCATGGATTATCACTTATAGATAAAAATGAGAACAAAAACCTGAAAGATGCAGGACAGTTTATGCAGATACATGATCGGGGATGGGGTGGGTGGGGGGGAGGGGAAAGGGAAATAGGCCTGATCTGAATTGGAAAATGGAAAAAAAAAAAAAAATGTACGAAATGGCCACAAACTCATAAATTAAATTAAAAAAAAAAAGAATTTGTCTTTAGCTCCAATTTCAGGAGAATCCGACGCCCTCTTCCTGACCCCTGCAGCATTGCACGACACGGTGAACAAACCTACATGCGACAGTAAAACTCATACACAATAAAAAATAATAAATAATATTTAAAAACATAAATGGAAATTAAAACTACAGGATTGTTAACTAGACTTACTTTGCATTGTTAGAATGTTAACAGGCAAGCCTTTTTTGTTTGAAGAGAGCTTTCAAGGCTTTTCACGTTCACAGGTGTAAGCAGCGTTGTACTCAAGATGCTGCTGAAACTGTGGAGACTCATAGGGAAAGGTTTTATTTTAGAAAATGTGGCTGGAGAGATTGCCTAGTGGTTAAGAGCACCGCGCTGACGGCTCTTGCCGAGGACCCGGGTTCAATCCCTCGCACCCAAATGGCAGTTGAGAGCCGTCTTTAATTCCAGGTCCAGGGGAATATGACACCCTCTTCTGACACTCCGAGGCACGGGTGCACAAACCTAAAAAAAAAAAAAAAAAAAAAAAAAAAAAACTCATACACATAAAAGTAATAATAATAAAAATATATAAAAAAGAAATAGGTTTCTATTTTTACTTAGCCTGTGAAGGGATAGGCTACTATGTACCCTGAGAAGGTATCAGAAAGCCTCAGAAGGTATTTATAAGCATGGCAAGGCTTATCTATCAGCATACCTTTGACTACATAGCTTATAAGCTTCCTGCATGTTATGCACATGTTACATGCTACCTAGAGAAGTAAGTGTAGGATGCCCTTAACTTTTATGTGAGGATTACTAATGTTATGTCTTGCTAGTAGGTCTTTTATCAAGCAATTCATAAGGCTGGGGCTGACAACAATAATTCCTTTGGCTTTGAGGCATTCCTACAAGCAGTTGTTAGTACACAGTTTGTTTAATAATAAATCCTGTGCTGTTAAGATACAAAGATATATTTATATTAAGATATGATACAAAGCCCCAGTATTAGAAAACTCAATGTATTTTACTTGTCCTGTAAAGAGTTCTCCAAGGATTGCAACAGTTACTAGAAGCTGCTTGAGTGGAAGCTTCCCAGGGAACCTGAGGCAACATCAGTCTTTAAAGAGCAGCCATCACTGGAGTTGAAGGCCCATCCTCTCTCTGGAGGGTAAGACATTGTAGCTCACAATGGTTTCCCTATTGGCAGAGGGAACAGTCTCTGTTTCTAGACTCCCACTGTAGGGTCAATTGATTCCATGAGATGCCCGGGCTCATGACAGCTGGTGCAAGCAGTTCCACGCTGTTGAATTCCTCATTTTTCACCCTTGAATTTCTGAAGGGAAGTTATTATCTTCATAGGGGAATAGAATATTATAAAAAAATAAGAACAAAGAACTTCAATTGAGCTCATTCTTCCCCTGTGGTCCCTTCCACTGACCACCACCCCGCCTCTGTTTTGCTGTTGTTTGAAAATTTTCAAAAGAAAACAAATGTGAAAAGTTAACCTGGAGTACCTGTGGTCCTGATGTGTCTTTTTCTTTGAACTACTTGCTCTGTCCCAACACACACTCATAGATGTATAACAATAAGTCATTGACTCAGTCCTTAGGTTCCAGAAACACTAAAGCATGACAAGACCACCCCTAGATGAGGGAAATTATCCTTGGGGACAAGGACCCTGAAGCAAGAATAAAAATCTCCCCATAAGCGTAGAAAACTTCTTTAGACTACTTGCCACAAGCCCAAAAAGAACAAGATGAAAATCAGGAACACCCTGATCGAGACTGCCTAAGGACACACCAACACACACACCACACACACACACACACACACACACATCTTGTCCTCTGTTTAATGGTTTTAAAATATTTTATAATTGAAATTTTACAAACTTCATACAATATACTTTAATAACAGTTAACAGATGTAGAAAACCTTCCCTAATACACCCTTCTTAATGCTTCCCTCCCAAATGCATGTGCACATGCATATATACTGAGAGACCATTTCAAATCATGTTTGTGTCCCCAAATGCCTTTTTGTGGGGGTCCATAATTAGTGGATCCTAATTAACCTATAACTCCCTTAAAGAACTTTCTCTCTTTCTCTCTCTCCTCTCTCCTCGCTCCCCTCTCTCTCTCGCGTCTCGCGCTCGCTCTCGCTCGCTCACTCTCTTGCTCTCATCGCCGCTCTCGCTGTCTCACCAATAGTTTTTCCTCAGTTAATGTTGGAACTTCTTACTCATTTCCCTTCTTCTGTGCTGGGATTTTGTCTGGCTTGAGCTTGCTGGGTCTTGTGTACGCTGTCACCCTTGCTGTGTTATTATGTATAACTTCCAGATGTCTGGTAGTCATCCAAGCGCCTTGGCTCTCATAAATCCTTCTGCCTCATCTTCCTCAATGGTCACTGAAACTTATGTGGCAGAGGTTTGATATAGTGTCCAACTCAGGGATACGCCCTCAGTGTCTTATGCTCTGCACATTGGTCAGTTGTAGCTTTCCAGATTAATCACCATCCACTACATGAGGGAAACTTCTCTGGTGAGAACTGAGAGATGAATTAATATTTGGTCACCCCACCACTCCACTATATTCCCTGACTTAGACGTAGAAGCTGCAGTGTAGATGTATCACCACTCACAGCTGTTCATATCCAAGGCCCTGATTCTCTGCATTTGACCGGATGTGGATTTCATTCTCGTCTCCAATTTATTGCAAAAATAAGCGTCTTTGATAAGTGGGTCACTACCTGAAATGCACCTGAAGACCTTAGGACCTCTCTACTCACCCTCCTCAACAGGTCCACATTGACTAAAGCTCTTCTCTTTGTACCTTCATTATTACTCTGACTCCTGGCATCTTGGTTCTGCTGGCCCAGGTTAAACTTCAGGGGCTGCTATAGCCAGGAATTTTGCACTAAATCTCCAATTACTCTATGAACATAAAGGAATTTAGGCTATAGGCTATATAATTTGGCCTAATATAGGCTATATAACCATTTAACTTAAGTGACCACTCGGTTATATGCCACTTTGGTACCATGTGAACAATATAAAATTATAAGCACATTTAGGCTATACAAACACAAAAGTGTATATAAAAACCATATACTGCATAACTTTTATTTAGATTTATCATTTTGCCCGCTGTTTTTCTTGTTTCTAGATAGGGTTCATATATCCCAGGCTCTCCTCAAATTCCTTCTATTCTGTCTAGCTCCCAAATGTTAAGATTACAGGCCTGTACCAGCAATTCTTATTGAGAATTTCATGAGATATCAAGACTTAAAAGAGCTTTGTAGACAGAGAAGACAAACCTGACAAACAGAATAATGCAGCAAGGAAATAAAAAAAATCCCTAATATTATTCCCCTAAAGCAGGAGTGAAATGGACATATGATATCTACAAACAAAGAGCCAAAGTAAGATGAAGAGGAAAATAAAATCCAATCAGACAAAAGTTCTTCTTGGTGCTACCAAATCAAACATGCCTAAGAGGTCTAAACATTCATCTGTCTGCCCTTAACCACCTCTCTATCCTCTTCATACCTTCCTTATTACTGTCACCCCCATATTCATCTGCTCTATTGGACTGCTAGCAACTTCTGGAACATTCATTATTTTTACTTCTTAGCCACTTCCTCTGCTTTGACTCAATCCTCTTTGATCATCCTCAAGTCACCTCTTGTGAACCTCATCGATGCATGTATGAAATGTTCTTATTGTCCTTTCCATGACAAGCGAGACACCTACAATTCTATAACAAAAACGGATGTCCAGGAACTGACTGAAACAGTTGAACTTCTGCTCAAAACAGTCAACTTCTTCATGGAGAAACATTGAGAAAGACTGAGAAAGAGATGAAAGCTGTTTGGCAGAATGTATGAGCTCTGGTGGGTGGAGGAATTGGGGGGCATGGGGTCTATATTTGTTTAAAAATAGAAAATAAATTTATTTGGAAAAAGCAAACAAAAACTGATGCTGTGATTTTCGCTTTTCCCAAGCCTTTTATCTCCTCTAATGTATGATGATACCGTGTATTTATTAACCTTTTGCTTATTGTTAGACAGCTGCCTCCTGCTTAAATGAAACCAGGGATCTTTGATTTATTTACAAATATCATCAAAGTATCTGGAATAATACTATAGATTAGTGAAGGTCAAGGTTGAATGTAAGATGACACCTAGAGCTTAGCATTTAGATGTGTCCCTTTTCTTGGAGAAGGTTCAATCCAAATTATTCAAATTTATATTTTTCCTTCATGCCATCATAAACTTGGCATGTTATGTCCACTAAGTTATTAAAACTAACTGATATTAAAAAAATTGCTTTATTTTTATTTAGAGTAAGGCAAAATTAAAATGAGCGTATCGCTGATTATTTTTAATCTTTCAAGCAGTATACTGATGTCTATGTTTTGCCAGTTTCAACTTGCTATTGTCTGATTATTTTCTCGATAAACATTAAGCATCCTTCATCCAATTTTGCACTTCTAAGAAAACTTACTAGAAATACGTAGAAAACTTTGATCTCAACAACACATAGCTCAGACTAATCATTGATAAGACTAAAAATAGATGCGCATTAAAGGGAAAAAAAGTAAAAAAATGAGCTCATTTATCCAAATTTTTGTTCCCTGTTGAAGAAGCCATTGGGGAGGGGGGAAGCTTAAATAACTGAAATTTCCCGCAAGGTTTCAAACTAGCCTGACAGAGAAGTAGGGCAGGTTTTTTTTCCTTTTTTGAATAGCCTCTCTGATCTTACCATAGTTAGCAGGCTTCTTACTACAACCTTTCATCTCTGCAAGGAGGGGCTCTATTATCACCCTACATCTCTGGTGGGTGTCTGATGTGACACTGCAATGTTAAGCAGGGAGTTCCTGACCTGTGAGGACCAGCACTCCAGGAAGGCAGTCAATGGGATTTTGAGCAAACAATCCATTTTCATATTTCATGGCTTCCTCACAGTTCTTATTTCTCCTCAAGGGTACGACAAGTTAGTCAGGTCCCAACCATGGTACCTTCCATCCTTTTGTTAACTCTCCCATCACTCAACTTATTTTGACACTAGACAGTGTTATGGTAAATCCCTACTCTCATTCCAGCTCTAGAGGAGGTAGTATAGTGTGGAAATCCCAAAAGAGCTGAGTGACCTAAGGAGAGAGGTAAGAAGCAGAGGGCTCTGGAGTGAGGAGTAACACTCTCACATAATGCAGTGTCCTTAATAAGAACTGATGATTGGGATGTCCCTGAATCTGTCATGCTATCAGGCAAACACAAGCATGGTCTACAGGAGGGTGGGAAACGAACGTATGAGGCCCCTATTCTTTTTGAACTCTTTTCCTTGATTGGATTTGAGCTAATGCTGTCTCACCATTCTGAGATATTGGTATGCAAGAATTTGGTAGGGGGGTATCTGATATTGTTTCTTTTATGTCAATGGAAGGAAGTTCTCTTAAGCGATTCTAAAAAGGCATGTGCTGCTTCATTTTTCAGAAAAGAGGCTTGCCATCATGAACAGTTGTGGCATTCAATATTTTTCCAGATTGCCATCCAGGTTAAAAGTACTGTTATTATTACTGTTGTTCCTAAAGCTTGTGTTCAAGGGTAGTATCTTACTACTTGTCAGACTAAATCCATGCCCTCAGGAGTAATACTGAATACATTAATGAGCAAGAGGAGGATGAGAACCAGAAGGATATGATGAACAGCATCGTGACACAGAATGGTGGTAGGGAAGGATTGAGAAATGTCAACTAGGAGAGCAAAGACCCAAGTTGAGTACCTGGATAGCTGACCAAGGATCCCACAGTGCAGGGAAGTTCAGAGAGGCTCTAGTATGTGGTGGAGCCAATAGCCAGACATGGCTGAACTCAGAGTCACTATAGCATCACTGTCCCCAGAGCTGCTCAGAGACACCTGCACACCTGAACTGTGTTGCTCAGGAGTTTTGGAATAGACACCTGGCATTTGAACTAAATTGAGCACCCACCATGACCTGTGTGTGAACCATCACACCCACCAGCCTTGAAGAAAGTAGGCAGGAGGGAAGGATGGGGAGGAAAAGAAAGGAAAGAACAAAGGGAGGAAGGAAAGAAGAGAAGGAGGGAGGGAGGGAAAAGGCTATATGAGAATCATATGCTTCAGGCTCTTTTGAGCTTCTTTTTCTTCTTTTTTTTTGAGACAGGGTCTCCCTATCCCCCACTACCCTGGAACCACCTTGCTAGATCAGGCTGACCTGAACTCACAGAGCATCCACCTGCCTTGCCGCCAAGTGCTAGAATTAAATGTGTGCAACTCACGTCTGGCTCTAGGCTGGGTCTTAGCTGCCCAGGAAGTGCTGGGATTAACCCAGGTCCTCTGCAAGAGCAGTCGAGTGCTCTTAAACACTGTGCTAGCTCTCTCAGCCCCGCTTTTGAGCTGCTTAGATCTTATTGGGGGACTGCCATGGGAACCAAGAGCCTATATAATTCTTTAGTGTGCCTTAATGTCAAGCATTTCTTGCATCTGGTAGGGCTCATTTCTAAAACCTGGGCTCACTATAAGTATTCGTTGTTACGTACCAGAAATGCCCCTTATAGAGCACTGATCAAGAAATAAGATCCTGATCTGGATGAGACTAACTTCTAAGCAGTCGTTCCCTGATCCAGGGCCACCCCAGCAGAGGAAGTTTGCGGTTCACTTAAAGTCCTGCTCAAAGAGATAGGTGCCAAAGTTAACTAGTTGTGGTTAATAGAGATGGGTGAGCTTACCGGCCCAGGAATTCCTGCACACTGTGGCTTATGTGACTGGCCAAGACAAGTAGTTCTCTATAAACCTGCAAACATCACAAAAGAGAACTTCTTTCTTTCTCTTCTTTTCTCTCTTTCTAAGCATGCTGTCTCCCGACACTCTGACTAACCCAACACTTTTGGGCTCCTTACATTTCTCTTCCCCTCTCAGCCATGTGGCTGCTGTCTGCTATGTGTCTGACTTCCACGCCATCTATAAACCTGCATGACTTTTATGGATTCTTTTTCTTCTCCCCTCCATTCTCCTCTTTGGGGATCTGGTAAGATTTATGATTGCCTCCCTTGAGGACTGTTCCTCTTAAGTTCTAAAAATTGTCCTAAGCTTCCATTTGATCTTAAATTCTTTTATGAATAAGTACTAAGGACACTGAAGAGGGTCCCATTTTCCCTGGTGTCACTGTCATGACACTGGAAAAGTCACTATGCCATACTGAACTGAATCCCCCAGCTTATTGCCTGGGAATCTGTCTGCAGTGCCCTACCTAGGGCACCCTCAAAATGCAGTACACAAGCTTTAAGACATTGGGGTGGGTGAGAAGCTCAGTGAATACAGGTGCTTCCCACCAAGCCGAGGACCTGAGTTCAATACCCAGGACACCCATGATAGAAGGAGAGGCTCCCCACTACAATGGTAGTCTTCTGGCCTCCATATGTATGACACATTGGCACATAAAAATAATACAACTATAAACTACATAATAAATAAATAAATAATAAACCAACTAAATGTAAGTTAAACATTTTTTAAAGTTTTAAAAGCTTAGAAACATGAATTGTAAGGTTTAACTCACTTAAGTCAGGGATTCTAGAAAGCCACCAAGCAGAGATTTCTGAGAAGAGTATCCTGGACTGGCTTCCTGCCAATCTGAAAAAAGGTTGCTGCAACCCCTGCAATCATACCTCAATGGAGGTAAGGAAAAGACACCCGTTTCTCTTAAGATGACTTCCTGATATCAGCCACAGGCCCACCTATACCCTATACCCCTCTTCCTTTTGTATTCACTTCCTGTATGCCCAGCTTTCAAGTTCCAACCAGCTTTAAAATTCCAACTTCAGTGCCATCTTAACACTGGTCATCCTGTTTCCAAGACAGGCAGGCTAGCCGCTACACCAAAAATAAAGCCCAAGTTAACTTTATTAGAGTCCTGTATACTAGCTGCTGGGTCTCCCCTTGATATGAACCTAAAATAAATCTTAAGCCCCTAGTCAACTATCAGGGTTTGAGTCTTGAAGGGATTCAAGGCCCTTTGTCTGAGATCAAGGAATTGGACAAAGACCCATGGACACTGTGCTATAGTAAACGCAAATGTTAAGGTTAAAGGCAATGTTAGGGTGAGATTAGCAAGGTCCTACTGATCTTACAGCTGAGTATGAAACAGCCAAATTGAATGTATGAGAGGAAAGACATGCTCATGGGAAGCCTCTGATAGAGGCTAGTCTTGGCAGGCTCTGACTGGCTCCCAAGAAGTACCTCTCCCCCACTGAGGAACACAGGCTAGGTGCTGCCACCCTTTCATGTATTCATATATCTAATTACAGTAACCTAAGTTGTTTGAAAGGACAGCTTATAGAATGGTTCTATCTATTCCAATAAGGCAAGACCACCCCATGGATAAGGCAACCAAGAGAATAGCAAACCAACCAAGAAATGGGCTACATCTGGGTAGTCATGACAGGCAGTAAGGCAAGGGTCCATCGGTATACTACAAGCTGCTCATGTAAACAAATAAGAGAGAATATTTTTTTCATTATATGTACTTTAAATTGGAAGATATTACTTCGATCTAGATCCCACCCTCCCACAACCCGCTAGCATCTGCATGCTTTCATCTTACATCTTCCATTTCAATTCCGTAAAGTACTTGAAAGGGTTACCGTCATCATTCCTTGATGGTCTTCAATTGTTGTTATTTCCAATAGCTAATCAACTACTTGGACAAAAGTCAGGCCGTGAAATAACCTAGTAATTCTCAGCCAGATGAGGTTACATGTTTTTCTGCGGATACTGCTACAAACTCTGTCCTATTACCGCACAGGTTATCAATTTAACCGCGAACGAATAGACTCTCTATTTCAGTAGGGGCCTGTGGCCCAGCTCGCTATTGTGAGAACTGAATACACACGTAACATTCTGCGTAATAATTTACATCATTCAAGGGTAGGCTGGGTCAGGTGGAAGTCATCCAGCCTTCATTCACATTTTCAATGCGTACAAGTAATTCCCGAGTGTGAGCCCGTTATCCTCCCTGGACTGGAGTTGACTTTGTTTTAGCTGAATCCCGTTTCGGTCTTGCATAGTCTTTATTGATGTGTTCATGCTGTGTTGATTGTTGCAGTTTCCTAAATGATCTCCAACTGAACTGTGGAAACAGCTTCTTAAGGCCCTGGCCAAAATACTTATCCAACTTGTAAGTTTGTTACATAGCCTTCCAAGATGAGGATAATGTCTATTTGTTTTGCTGACTTTACTTCTTACCAATGGGTCTTACTATTCATCATTTACCTGAAACTCAATGCTGTTCATAATCTTTCGCTGCAGTGAATCGAATGGTTAGTCTTTCCACTTATGGGTTTCTCTTCACAGTCCTGTGATTGTTTCTTTTGATCATACCATAAGCTTGTTACGAGTTAAATGAAAAAACAAAGTTCCAAATTGTGTCAATTGTTGAGTCCTTTTAAACTTGTGCAGCTCCTGTCTATTTAGGAAGTCTTTTCCTAACACTTATGTTCTTGTAGATGTCTGCCAACTTTTTCTTCTATCCACCGTAGAGTTCTGGGGTTCATCATGGTCTTTAATCATCTGAGTTGACTTCTTGTACAGGGCGAAGGTAGGGGTTTGAATTTCATTCTTAATTACAATATATCTCTAAATGGGGAAATGACGGACATGTCCCCTTAAGGTAGGAATATCGAGGGAACCGGCTTCTCCCGCACCACTCCTCTTCCATTTAGTGCTTGAAACACTTGGCTAGAGCAATAAGGCAGAAGGGAAATAAAAGGAGCTACTAATTGGAAAAGAGGAAGTCAAGGCTATCCCTATTTGCTGATGATATGATATTTTCTTTAAGGGATGTTTAAGCAGTAGCTTAATGGGCCATTAGTAGAAGCTGGAGAAGCATGGCTGCAAAAAATGCAGTTCCAGAGAAAATAAAGACTCAGGCAGCAACTGGGATATTTTGATAAAGAGTTGGCAGCAGTTTGCCCACAGCCCAAATGCTTGCCTGATCTAAGTTGAAACATCAATGGACTAATGTACTATTGGCAGAGGTATTTCGAGACGCCTAATGTAGAAATGGGGGCTTGCTTTTAATGGTGAATATTATGACAGATCTAGAGATGAAAAGCAAATGGGGCAGAAGGAAATGCAGAATGTACAGTTTGGATCTGAAAAGTACACTGAAGATGTTAAAGGTTGGGCCAAGGCATGTGAGGAAGGCTCCCTTTGCATAGAGACTAATTGATTAAAGAGAGGCCTGGAGATTTACAGTAAACAAAAGAATCAGTACTTCCAGACGGAAGACCACACCCAGCTAATCCTCCAACAAGTCCAGTGCAGAGAAAAATTTGCAAATGTGGTTAAATAGGTAGGAGTCCATCCAAACTTACAGTCAACTCAGCATTCAGCAATCTTCATTTACTTCACGTGGTGCTGGCTTTAAAGGCATGAAGTTTTCAAGAGCGAAGGGGTCATCAGTTCTTCCTCCACAGTTTCAGAGAGGCCAAAGCAGGTCAGGCAGATGCAACAGGGTGTCCCTGACATAAAGAAGGCCTGATAGGCCCGTTGCTGAAGCTTTGAATGTGAAGCCTGGTTGGCAGCGGAGACCCCAAGAAGACATTCAAGATTCCAGACTGTGAGATATTTGCCAAGGAGAGCTGCATACAGGGAGTGGTACCAGCCTAAGAGAGAGGTGTATGTTACAGCAAAGCTGAGAAGAGCTGAGCCATCTAAGCCCTTTGGAAGTCAAGTCCCAGAAGTCGCACCATGGAGCTACTGGACTTGGTTTTTGCCCTGCTGGTTTTGGTCTTGTTTGGTCTCAGCATTTCTTCACTATCCTATTCCTCCCTTTTGGAATGTGAATGTCTATTAGGTTCCACTATCATGGGAGTATGTAATTTGTCTTTTTGCTTTTACAGGAGCTTACAGTTTAGGAGATTGGCCGGAGTTCAGAAGAGACATTGGACTGTAGACTTTTGAATGACATTGAAACTTGGTAAGACTATGGGGGACTTTTAAGGTTGGACTAAATGCATTTTGCATTTTATATGGTCAGGAGCCTATGGGGGCAGGGAGTGGAATGTGGTGGTTTGAATGAGTGTCCCCCCATAGGCTGGTAAGTATTCAGACATTTGTCTCCAGGTGGTGGCACTCTTTTTGGAGGTCTTTAGAAGTGTGCCGTGCTAGAGGAAGTACATTATTTGGGGGCAGGCTTAGTGAGTTTAACAAGCCCGTGGTCTCCAATCGCCCTCTCTCTGCTTCCTGTGCTCATGAGAGATGTGACCCTCTGCATGCTGCTCCAGCTACAGCCATCATGCCTCCCGCCACAATGGACTCTAATTCCCTGGAGCCGTCAATTGTAAGCTAAAATAAACTCTTCCTTATATAAGTTCCTTGGTCATGGTGTTTTACCACAGCAACAGAAAAGTGATTAATTCACCTGGGTTGGCATATATTGTCCTTTAACACTGGGAATGCTTCACTCCACATTCTTCTTGCTTTCATAGTTTGCACTGAGAAGTCAGTTGTAATTCTGATAGGTTCCCCCTTATAGGTCACTTGTTTTTCTCTTGTGGCTTTAAGGATTTTGTCTTTGTTTTGGGTGTCTAGCATTTTTAACTATGATGTGAGTTTCTTTTCTGAACTTGTCTGTTTGGAGTTCTATTGTCTTCTTGTATTTGTAGTTTGGTTTGTTTTCTTAGTTTTGGGAAATTTTCCATCAATTTTATTCTGTTGAGATCTGCTCAATCCATTCTTCTCTTGGATTCTTCTCCTTCCTCTATTTCTTTTTTTTTTTTCTTTTTCTCTACATGTATGAATGTACTGTTTGCATGCAGGTCTGTGCACCCGTGTTGTGCAATGCCGTCGCGGAGGTCAGAAGATGTGTTTCAGATTCCCCTGGACTGGAGTTCTCCTGGAATTGGAGTTTTTCAGATGGTTCTCAGCCGCCATGTGGGTGCTGGGGATCGAACCCACTGCTCTGCAAGAGCAGTCAGCACTCTTAACACTGGCATCCTCTCCAGCCCCCTCCTTCCTCATTCCTATTGATGTGGAGGTTGATTTTCATAGTGTCCCCACAGGTCCCTGTTTGGTTGTTCCACTTTTGTGTATTTTTAAATTTTTCATGATCTTTACTTGAGGTTTTCAGTTGTTCTGTGTTATCTTCCAGGTCTGATATTCTTTGTTCTGCTTCCTCCATTCTGCTTCTGAGGCTTTTATCATTCTTTTCCTCTTGATTGGATGAGTGTTTGATTTCCTTTTTCATTTCCTCTTCTGATTCCTTTAGTATTTCCACTTCCTTTTGTAGCTTCTCAATCTCTCCTGTATCTCTTTGCTTTCCTTGTTGGTTTCCTTATCTTTTTTCAACATGGGATCTTTTCAGTGTTTCCACTTCCTTCTGGAGTTTGTCATTTTCTCTCTCTCTAGGGCCTTCTTGAGTTCTTCATTCTCTTTTCTTAATTCTTTGATTTACTCTTTATAATCTTGTACTTCTTTAAGTATGTTCACAATTTACTTCTAATATCTGTTTCCTGGGCTATCCCCAGAGGGATCCCACTGTAGAAATCTTCCACAGGGTTGGTAGAGCTTGGTGTGGAATTATCCTGCACCGTTCCCATGTTTTCTCTTCTTTGGGTCCCTGGAATATGGGCTTCTCCTTGCCTGTATTCCAATGTGAATCCCAAATGCCTCTTCACTGTATTGAAGACTTGCTTTGCTTGCCTCCTTCAGATGCCTTCCTTGTTTGATTGATTTGTTTTTCTCCTTTACTCCTTGCTTATGTAGTGTTGACTTCTCTAAGCTCTAGGCTTTGTATTGGAAGTCCTACTCACTCTTCCCTTTATGTTCTGAAGGTTCTCCAAAGAATCCACTTAGACACTCCTTCCTTTGGTAATTCCAGTTGCAGGGGGCATTGCTCTTTAGACTGTGCCCTGGTACCTTTGCTTCAGGTGGTCTTGAGAGGTCCCAGATCTCAATCTCAAGACTCATACAAACCCACCTTTTATACCAGCTGGAAGGATAACTCTGCCCCCACAGCCACACCAGACAATTGGGCCAAAGATCAAGGAAATCCAATCAAACAATCTGTCTGGCTGAAGCACCCAGCTCTTACCTGTGCTTCAGGTGGTCTTGGGAGGTCCCTGATCTCTGAGAGAATTATTTAATTAGCAATCATCAACAGCCACTAAGGTCAATGCCAACTAAGTTTGGCAGTGGCCTGGAGATGAGCCAGGGTCAGCAGCTGGCAAAGCAAGCAAACAACAGGCCCTAAGATGAGGTGAGTACCTTGTGTCAGCACCTTGACTGGGCATCATAGACTTGCACAAAGCATGTGCTCTCCTAGTTTCTTGGCCTATAATACTGGAGAATTAACCAGTTATTTGTCTTTGTCCAGTTACTGCCATACATCTCGTACAAAGTCTCCAGACAAGCAGCTCAATGACAGACCCCTTGGGTGGAGCACTTCCCACAAGAGGAGTCAGTGTTTCTTGTTTTTCTCTTAATAAATGTTTTTGCTTGTTTAGTCTTCCTGTGTCTGTGCCTTTATTTCTCATCAACATGTGACAATGAATTCAAGACCCACTGTTTCAGGTTGACTTTTAGTGACCACTGATTGTAGACCTTAGTGCCTGGCTCAACCCCTTCTGGGAGGAAAGAGGCCCTTTAGCTCTGAAAGATATGTATCAGTAGGAAACAAAGCAAGAGAATGCAAGAGTGGGTAAGAGAGGACGTTTAGAAGCTTTAACAGAAGCACTACACAGAGGACTGAGAATTTTATGGGTCAGTTGCTAGCAAGGGTTTTTTCACTCCTATTCTATCTACTACATGCTAGCTTTAGCAGGGAGTTTCTAACCTTTCTTTTTGCCAACAGTTTTATCTCCTATGCTAAGTTTTCAGCCTTTTGTAAGGCCTTCTATACCTCACTCATCAACCTGCTCTCTTGTGGAGTAGCTTCCTTCAAAAACAACAGTTGTTCATATGGTATATTGGCTTCAACCAAGATAAGGCCATGATACATTTTTTTTGGTCTTTTGTTTTTTGTGACAGGGTTTCCCTGTAGCCCCAGCTGTCTTGGAACTCACTATGTAGACCAGACTGGACTTGAACTCACAGAGATCCACCTGCCTCTGCCTTCTGAGTGCTGGGATTACAGGAATGCACTACCACGCCCAGCATAACATTTTTAACAAAAGTAGATTCTTGGGTATGGGATTTCTTTTTCTGCTGGTAGACCTCCAGCCAGTATCTTTAGCTAGGGCCATGGAAGAGCCTGACACCCACACCATCATGATATCTGACCAAAGGGTCCATTTCCCAGGACATGAGGCTATGGAACTTCTCCACAACTGAAGGAGGCACTGGTGGAATGATAAGTGATGGGATCAGAAGTAGCTGCCTGGCACAACTTTCCATAACCTCTGCCTAGCTTCCTAACTCAGAGTCATAAGCTTTCCATGCATAATGTCATGGAAACCGTAGAGTGACATACAAGATTAAAGTTAAACTGGGAACGGTATCCCTCATCTGTGGATGTTAGTGCCAATTACCTAGTTGCAAGCATTTCTTGTGTATGGCCCCCTGAGCTTTTGTCCAAAGCAGTTGGGAGTGATGCATATTGGAAACAACAACAACAACAGAAAGGACTGTATCGAAGAACTGACTGAAACAGTGAACTTCTGCTCAAAACAGTCAACTTCCTCATGGAGAAAATTGAGAAAGACTGAGAAAGAGATGAAAAGCATCTTTGGCAGAATGCATGAGCTCTGATGGGGTGAGGGAATGGGGGGGACATGAGTCTAGATTTGTTAAAAAAATAAAAATAAATTTATGTGAAAAAAATAAAATAAATTAAAAAAAATTGGGAACTCTTTCAATGACTGAAAGCATTTTGAGAAATCACAGAATCTGCCAGAATGAATTAACATCTGTTATCAAAGGGGAGGGAGATTTGGCAAGGCATGGTTGGAGCAGCAGCTACAGAAAAATAAAACCACTTCATGTTTGTATTTTTCTTAATTGAGAGTGTTCCGTAAAGTAGCCACACTATTGTTTTCTACCCTTCATCAGCTGTGGCCATTCTAGGAAGGCCCAGATGTTTCACCCTACCTTACAATTTGACACCCATAGATTGACATTCTCTCAGGATTTCCTTTTCTCCGGTGGCTGCTGAATTATTCACATTCCCCAAGTGTGTTCAGTGCCTGGTTTGTCATTATTAAGTGTCCTTTCTGCAACACTCATGCTCTCTCCCTCCATAAAAGAACCTTCTTCCCTATTGTCTTCCTCATTTGCAATTCATTCTTCTAATCATCACAGCTTTGTCTGGACTAAAGAGCACCCTGGACTCTTTACATAATTCCCTCTCCCATTAAGGGAGGGAAGGCAGAGGCTGACTCACTACAAAATTCCACTCTTTAAAAAAATGCATTGTTTCCTGATTGGAAAATACTTTATATAAAGTGTCCTAAATATACTTAACTGCTCTTTCATTTTAATTTAATATTAGGAGGTCCAAAAAAAAAAAGACTGAGCTTTAAGAATAATGCCTTTAGAGGGCTGGAAACTTTTAAGTGGTTTTATAGCACTAGAATTTGGAAATCTCAGAGAATGAAAAGTCCCTTCATTTGATATTGTTTTCTACCTTAGACTACCATTGCAATGTACATTCATACAAACATAGAGAGAGGCAATCAAATATGTATAGCATTATATATATATATATATATATATTTGGCACATGTTTAATCTTTTTATTATACTGATGTATTAGTCACTTTTCCTGTTGCTGTGATAAAACCACCATGACCAAGGGAACTTATAAAAGGAAGAGTTTATTTGAGCTTATGATTGATGGTTCCAGGGAATTAAGAGTCCCTTGTGGTGGAAAGACATGGTGGCCCAGGCTGGAGCAGAAAGCTGAGGGTCACATCTTCCAATGAGCACAGGAAGCTGAGAGAGAGACAGAGAGAGAGAGAGAGAGAGAGAGAGAGAGAGAGAGAGAAGCTCCAGACTAGCAAGGCTTGTTGAATGCACTAACCCCACCCCCAGTGACATACTTTCTCTAGCAGGGTCGCACCTTTTAAGATCTCCCAAAACAGGGCCACCAAATAGCGACAAAATATCGGAACAATTCAAGCCTTTGGGGGAAATTCTCATTCAAACCAACACATTCCACTCCCTGGCCCCCATAGACACATGACTGTATAAAATGCAAAATGCATTTAGTCCAACCTTAAAAGTCCCTATAGTCTTTACTAGTTTCAGTACTATTCAAAACTCTATAATCCAAAGTCTCTCCTAAGACCCAGGCCAATCTCTTAACTGTAAGCTCCTGTAAAATCAAAAGACAAATTGCATACTCCCAACATACAGTGGAACCTAATACACATTCCCATTCCAAAAGGGAGGAACAGAAGCTTAGTGAGGAAATACTGGACCAAAACAAGACCAAAATCTAGCAGGGCAAACACCAAGTCCAGTAGCTCCATATGTGACTTCTGGGACTTTACTTCCAAAAGGCTTAAATGACTCAGCTCTTCCAGCTTTGTGTGCAACACACATCTCTTCCTTGGGCTGGCACCATTCCCTGTATGCAGCTCTCCTTGGCAAATATCTCACAGGTCTGGCATCTTGAATGTCTTCTTGGGGTCTCCACTGACAACCAGGCTTCACAGCTTCATGCAATGGCTTATCAGGGCCTTATGCAAGAATGCTCCTGCTGCACTCTGCCCAACCTCAGCAGCTCTCTGAAACCATGGAGGAAGAACTGATGACCCCTTCACTCTTGCATCCTTCATGCCTCTAAAGCCAGCACCATGTGAATGAAAATGCCAAGTTGGGCTGCAAGTTCAGGATGGACTCAGTCCTACTTCAACCACATTCACAACTTTTCCCTGTCCTATCAGTTAAAATACTTTCAAAAGCCAGAGGCTTAACTGGGTGTGGTCTTGCCCTGAAGGTACTGTTTCTGTTGTTTACTTGTAAATCTCAAGGCCTCTCCTTAATCACTTTAATCTCACCTTTTCTATTGTTTACTTGTAAATATCTAGGCCTCTCCTTAATCACTTTAATCTCCTTATCAAAGGGATCCTCTCCTTCACATGCCTTGCCTCCAACATTAATCTCCCTCCTTCACTTTTCCAATCCAAACTGTACATTCTTCATTCTTTCTGCCCCATTTGCTCTATTTCACTGTAGATATGTATAACATTCACCATTAATAGCCACACCACCATTTCTACATTAGGCTGTCTTGAAATATCCTGTGCCAAAGAAATTAGTCCATTGCTTTTCAACTTAGCCTCAGGTAAGCATTTGGGCTGTGTGCAAACTGAGGCCAGACTCTGCAAAAATATCCCAGTTGATGCTTAAGTCTTTATCTTCCTCCGGAACTACAATTTTTTCAGTACTACTTTCTTTCAGGCTTCTACTAGAATGGCCCATTAAACTCTGCTTACGGCAGTCAACAGCTTTTCTAGCCCAAAGTTCCAAAGTCTTCCACATTTCTCCAAACACCTACATGGTCAGGTTCGTCACAGCCAACAGCCCACTCTCTGCTACAAAAAAACTGTATTAGTCACGTTTCTGTTGCTGTGATAAAACCACCATGATACAGAGTAGGAATGTCAGGGTGCGTGAACTTGGGTGGGGTGGGGGGCATGGAAGGGGAGATGAGTCTACATTGGAATGAGAAATGTTATATGAAATGCACAAAACTTCAATAAAAATGTTTTTAAAAAAAGTAAAGGAATCCAAGATGTAGGGGGCAGCTGTTAGGAACATAATTAGCATTAAAAAGATGTGTAAATTTGAGGTAATTTAGCATTAAGTAGCATTAGAATTTGAAGTGATGTTAGCTTTTATTATTATTATTTTTTATGTGTATGAGTGTACTGTTTGCATTAGGTTGGTGCAGCTGTATCCCACAAATGCTGCGAAGGTCAGAAGAATGTGTCGGATTCCCCTGGAACTGGAGTTAAAGATGGTTTTTAGCCACCACGTGGGTGCTAGGAATTGAACCCTGGTCCTCTGCAAGAGTAATTGGTGCTCTTAACCACTGAGCCATCTCTCCAGCCCCCAAGGTTAGCTTTTTACTCTAGCTTGGTCAGAGACTGCACCTCACCCAAGGTCTGATGAGATAACCATATGATCACACTTGCTCACCTGCCCCAGCAACAGAACAGGCTCAGGAAGCCTGAAGAGCATGCGTGCAAAAGACTGGGACCCTGCCTGTCCACCAATGGGAACCTGGGCATGAACATCAGAAAAACAGATAAATATCTGTCCGTGCGACCTGCTTGTGAGATAGCACCTCATAATCCCTTCCTGGACACTCCAGCTTTGTGAGGCACTAGCCATAGCCACTATCAGTTTACAGACACCAGCCAGACCTGCCTTCTCAGAAGCTGCCACAGTCATCTGGGTCGAGGCCCACTCAAGCCAGTGGCCCTCTGGAACTCCCCAGCTTGGACACAATCCACAGCTTCCAGGGACTAAGAAAATGTCACTTAAGTGAGCAACCTTGGGGAGTTTAGGCTAGGAAGAGGACAGATTAGTAATTGTGCTTATTGGCCTGCTTGGGTGTTAGGAGCATAGTCAGCATATAGAAGTTGTGTGAATTAGAAGTAGTTAGGATTAAACTAACAGTAGATAATGTGTGAAATATTGTAAACTTAAAGAAATTATTAAATGTTAAACTTAGCTCACCAAGAGGCCTGGACACAAGGAATTGATAACCAGTCCTGGGTCCTGTCCCCCCCACCCCCACCCTCCCACCCCCGCCTTGCCCAAGGCATGACCCCAGACAGGAAAGATAACCTGCTATGCAAGGAGGATCCTAGGCACAAGTCTGAGAATAACACCTGAGACCCAGTGCACCACCACATGCCTAGCTGAGGCCTATTTAAGCTGGGAAGTGACCTATTTAAGCTAGAATGACTTTGCTCTCACTCCCCCTCAGGGGACCTGCTTTGAGATGCCACTGCACACCTCAGTTGAGAGCACCCGGACATGCTGCCCCTGTAATACCAGTTCACCTGAAGTGCATGCTGACCCTGCTGGCCACTGCCGTTGCCCAGACCGGCCTGTCCAAGCTTCCACAGCCCCAGGTCTGAGAGAGATCCACTTCAGCCAATCAATCGGTGGCTTCTTGGAACTCGCTAGCTGTCGCTGTCAAGGGGCTAAGAGAATGCCATGTAGGTGAGCAGCCTTGGGGAGAGAGGCAAGGACAGGATAGAATTAGAATTACAGAATTAACCTGTGTGGGAATTAATAAAATTAGAATGCATAATAATACTTGTGTCCTGGATTCCTTTGGACTTTAAGTCCATGCAGCAGCCCAAAGTGTTACAGAAACCATGCTTAGAAAAGAAATATGAAGAAAAATGACAAGTTATGCTTTTCTGAAGAATTCAGATAAGTGGGCAGACTTTAGAGAGGCAATGTATGTGGTCTGGTTCATAAGCATTCCACCAGAGGGTAGGGATTCCAGGGGCCAAAATGTACTATCTCGTTAATTCACTAAGTTTCTTATCCATCTATTTAGCATGATGTAAGGTGAATCTGCCTTTCTGGGTGTGGCCCTGTGACCAGGAGACTGACCAATGAAACTGCAAAGTAGGGTCTTCATCCAGACCAGAGAGTCTTATTCTCTTGACCAGGTGATCAGTTTTTTGCTTTTTTTGCAATTGTAATACACACACACACACACACACACACACACA
>VZQC01007930.1:541329-638980 GCA_009823505.1 Rhizomys pruinosus
GTGCTCTTAACCGCTAGGCTATCTCTCCAGCCCCTACTCCATCTTTTGAGTAGGTCATTTGTTTTCTTACTTCTTTATTTTTGGAATAGTCTATATATTCTTGATGTTAATGTTCTGTCAGATGAATCACTGGTGAAGATTTCTTCCCACTCTGTGGGTTATTTCAAGGGAGAAAAAAAAAAAATTGCCCCATAGTCAAACATATATTAGTTTTGGCTCTGCCAAGCAAACTCTGATTCCTGGTCCTGATCATTTCCCACATAGAGAGTCTATCTATGAACTTCTCTCTCTCTCTCTCTCTCTCTCTCTCTCTCTCTATATATATATATATATATATATATATATCTGTCTCTCTCTGTCTCTCTCTCTGTGTCTCTCGTTGTTCCCTTCTCTTGCTCTTGCTTTGCTCTGTGTGTATATGTGATTGCATATATGTGTATTGGATGTGCGTGTTTGTGTATTCATGTGTATATGTGAGCATTTATCTGTATGTGTATACAGGTATATGTGTGCATGTGAGCATATATTTGTATATGTGTATGCATGTATGTGTATATGTGTGCATGTATAGATGTTATGTATATGTATGTGTATGCGTGTTTCTGCTTTCAATAAAACTTGACTGAGTGCTGAGACCTTGCTTTTCCTGCCTTTTTGTTCTTTAAATTGGAAGAGAAAAAGAATCTTTCCTGCAAGCGTAGATAAACTCACATGACACCATTACTAGCTCTCTTCACCAGCTCAGGTTATAACACCCAACCTTTCAGTTGTTTAGACACTTTTGTTTAGACACTTCTTTGTCTCCTCTCTCACCACAGCCAGCTCTATCTCCCTGTTCCTACCACTATTATACGTCTAGATTATTACAGTAGCTTCTTAATTGGTCTTTTGAATTCCAGATTCTCCTCCTCTATAATAGGAGCCCAACATAGTAGTCATAATGATCCTTTGAAAATATATGTTGGTTGTAAGCCTGAGCCTTTAATACTAGCACTCGGGAGGCAGAGGCAGCGGATCTTTGTGAGTTCAAGGTCAGCCTGGTCTACAGAGTGAGTTCCAGGACAGCTGGGGCTACAGGACAGCTGGGGCTACAGGGAGACCTTGTTTCAAAAAGACCAAAAAAATAAAATATATGTTGGATCATTTGTGCTCAACTCAATGACTTCTCATTTCCTCGGGGTAGAAGTCAGAGTCCTGACAGAACTTTATAAAAGCCCATCCCTGAGCTCCCTGACTGCAATACCCCTACCTTCCCACTCCCTCCCTCTGTACCAGCCACAGTAACCTCATTGTCCCATAATGGGTCAGGCATGACCTTCCTTCTGCACACACTCCTGCCCTACAAGCTATCAACTTTGCTTGATGGTTCTTTGCTCACTGAACCTCCTTCAGCAATGTCTTCCTTTTTCTATATTTTCCTGCTAGTATTTTTCTAACAATACAAATTACATGAAATAAAGAATTGTTTTGTATTTTTACTATGCTTCCTCCAGTGCTTAGGAAAGTATCTATCATGTACTTGCTATTGTACACAAAGTTGTTGAGTAAATTAAAGATTTAGTTCAATTATCCTTGGCTGAGGATTTACTTTGTGCAATGTACTATGCCAGGAACTGGTACCAAGATGCTTAAATGGACAGAATAAAATTCCTGCCCTCAAAGAACTTATTGTACTCAAGTGTTAAGAAGTTAATCAAGCACAGACTGCCTGTGAGGCAAGATTGTTGAAGTCCTAAAGAAGTTTCTTTTTCCCCCAATTTACTTTACATACAGGTTTACCGATGCTTAAAATTAAAGATTAACTACTCTGCACTTCTGTGACCTTGAGCAGTGTTTAATATCTTTAAGTCTCGATTTTTGTATTTGTAAATGGAATAATCATGCCCATCTCACAGGCTGCTGTAAGAACTAAATGGATTAATCCTTTGAAAAGGGCTCAGTGCCATCCCTAGCACTCAGTAAATGTAAGCTATTTATATCCACAAGTGGATGTAAGCTATTATATCAATTCTCTTGGATCAAAATCCTTATCCTCATTAAAAAATGCAAAGTCTTTTCATAGAGATACTGGGTATTTTTCAAAACCAAATGGACCAATAGCAAACACTATGCTCCATATTTTCTCTAGGCAAGAAGAGAATGCTTGTCATGTTCTTCACCTTTCACCCAATGAGGATGTCTGATCTTGACCAGTTCTCTACCAGTTCATTCAGCAAGGTCCCAAGAAACAAAAGTCAGAAAGAAATGAGACAACCTGCCTCTTTACATGCAGTGGGAATTTTCTTCAGGTTTTTGTTTTGTTTTGTTTTGTTTTTGAGACAGTATCTCCCTATTAAGTATAAAAAAGCAGGAAACCAATAAAAAGGCAAATGAGGCATTGGTCACTCTAGGAACATGCTTTACTTCCATGTGGGACTGCAAGTGTGAGCCACATGCAGACACATGGTGGGACCAGGCATCATGGCGGGGGGCAGAGAGAGAGGGGTGGGATGGGGACAGAGAGAGAGGGACACAGAGAGGCACAGAGAGAGTTATGGTGGCTGGAGTCCACCCTTTATACCCATGGGACAGAGCATCAGGTAAGTGGGAAGGGGTCAGAGGATTGGCAGCTTCTGGAGGAAGTGCGTGCCTGTGTGCCCCTTAGGATTCTGGGAAGCCTGGACCTAACACTCCCTGTAGTCCCAGCTGGCCTGGAACCCACTGTGTAGACCAGCTGCTTTCAGTCTTACAGAGATCCACCTGTCCTTGCCTCCCAGGTGCTGGGATAAAAGGCATGCACACCATGCCCAACTTGCTGTGCATTTGTTTTTGTTTCATATTTAATTTCTTATTACTTCTCTAAACATTATTTACATTTTTCACTATTTTAGAAAAACAAAGGTTTGTAATTAGTGCAGTTTCATGAATTCATTGAATTAATGATAAGACAAATTTTTTAATGTACTGATGATTTCATACATCAGATAATATATTTTTTGTTTTATTTTTATTTGGAGAATACTTCAGTAGTTTCTGTAATCAAACCCATGTAGATAGGACCTTGCATATTTAATGCAGTGTGTTACCCCTGTACAAATGGGAAAAAAAATTGAGTTTAACATTTCTAGATCAATATTGCTGTTAATTTCTGTACAGTCCCAACCCAACACAGTAAAATGGGATACATTTTTTTTCCAAAATTAACAGCACAGCTAAAGTTTTCAAAAATTTGAATTATATATGTGTATATATTTATATAAAAGACCAATAATAGCAGTATGTGATGCATCAATTTACAGCAACAGCTTTTCCAGGTTCTGTAGTCATGTGAACAAAATTGTAGAGACATCCAGCACACGCCATTAAAAAAAAATAAAGTAAACAAAATCCCAGAAAACAGCACAGTTCTAGACGCTGTATCTTGATCAAATCCACCCAGTGTTCCCCATCTCCTCATGTCCCACCACAACGTTTCCCTCCCATCTTCATGTGTTCTCTTTTTAACCCACGGAGTCCACTTAGTGAAGCCAGCATGTGCATAGGTATAGGCCCACTCACTGGAGTATGGGAAGCCTATCAGAGGTTATTTCCCTGAAGGGGTTACATCCCTGAAGAAAAAAGATATTGTCTTCCCAGCAGCCATCACAGGTTTTCAAACACTTTATTAGTTCCAAGCAGAAAATTATTTTTTGGCAATGATCATTTACATGTGATTTCTTTCATGGTTGCTGTTTCTTAGTTTTTCTAACATAGCAGATGCAAAAGCTATAATAATAGACCACATATTTGCTACCTAAAATTGAGTTCTTATGAAAGGCTGAAGGCATGTATTGAGTCACTAACGTGCTGGCTTCTTTCATGTATATACGCTTTTATTCCATCTAAGATTTGTAAGACTTATGCGTTGTCTTTGTTTTCTAGTCAAGGGAGCAAAGTCTCAGTGGCATTAAGTTGTCCTAAATCATAAAAACAAAGCAATGAGGGGAAAAGCCTGGAGGCAAACCTAAGGTTCTCTGTGTAATATCAGATCTCACTCTGCCCTAAATTGAGGAAATTTTGAAACAAATTCTAAAACCAAAGTAATGAAATCCCTAAAGAGGCAGGAAAACTCCTATGGCTCATGGGGCCCCACTGTGTACTTCTCTCTCCCAGTCCACATTCCAGGTCTTTGCACTAGTGGTTTAAAATTGTCTCTCATGACAACAATTATTCCACAGAAATCAGCAAAAGCCAAAAATAAAGGCTTTCTTTTCTGGGAATGCTGGTTTTCAGCACACAACGTGGATCCCTGGGTCACTTAGTCCTGGAGTTTGAGAATGACAGATAATAGTGTCCCTGGGAGCGTTTGGAGTTGAAATGACCAGATGTGTCTACCAAAATTGCCACTCAAAGTATAACGGTCCCTGGCTACCCCATGAAGAATCCTACCATCCGTAGGAACAAACCCATCAGGTCCCTTCTTGAAAGCTTGTCTCACCAGGGGAAAGAAGAGGGGAAAGAGAAAAAGGGGAGAGATGGGGGAGGGGGTGGCACTGAGGATTGTTGCTTACTGAGAAGGAAAATCGAGGGAGACTCATCTGTATAGCCCATTTCACCTGCCTGAGTGCAGCCATGGCTACATGGCTAGCTCTAGCCGGATGAGAGGTTAGCACCAGTGTCATGGCCTGCTGTGCCTGGAGAAAGGTCACATCCTGGCTCACTTCTTTATCCACATGTGCCACTAATAGTCAATTTTTTTTCAAATTTTATCAGTTAGTGACATTGAAGCATAAAAATGCATAATTGGTGAAGGCAAGTTAAATGCAGAAAGAACTAAGGTCTAGTCAGAATCTATCAACTTTTATTGCAAAACTTGGGCTTTTCCAGAAAAATGAGACCATGTTCTCTTCTGATAAATACAGGAAATGCCCCCTTCTGAGTAGATACTTCCTGATGTTCAGATAAATGTGGAAAGAGTCCAGGGAGAATGACTAACCCATCCTGCACTTCTAAGCAGGATTTGCTGTTTGTTCTTTGTATTTTTTTTTCTGGTGGTGTTGGAGGGGGTGGGGGGGCAATTTTCTAAGTCATCATTTCTTATTGCACTAAGGGGAAAGAGAATATCAAAAGAGTTTGGTTGGTTAAAACTGGCTAGGGACGTATTTCTTCCTGACATCTAGTATTATTCAAATGACAGCAGATATGACTGAAAGCATTTATCACACTCCCTGACTCACTTTAATCTCCCACAAAGGGAAGCTGTGCTCAGCGCACCAGGCGGGGGGTGGGGGGATAATGAGGCAGCAGACCAGGCTGCCAGTGTGGGGCATTGATTTTAGATGCCAAAAATAGAACCTACTTCAGCTTCCAGCCTGCCCCGTGTCTTGAAGTAGATTATCAGCTGAACAACACCGGTGCAAGGAGATGTTTCCAGGCAATCAGACTGCCTATACACAAGACATTAATTCTCCAGAAATATGTCATGTTGACCAATCAAAATGGCTTCCTCTTTAAATAAAGCTTCTATTCTCTGAGGCAACATTCCAGGTTCTGAATAGCAATAATGGTCTCTGCTTGCAGGGCATGTTCTAGGAATTAGCACCTGGGTAGGGTTAATGGTATAAAGCACAGCTGCTCCTAACTGGTCATTAATCCCAAGTAAATACCCTGCAACTCGATTTCTTCAGCTTTAGGATAAACCTGAAATCAAATGGCCTCGTCAGACCAAGCAAGCAGATTTAATACAAGAAAAGCTAATGACCACAATAGCCTCCCCCTCTGGGTATGGAGGGGAGGGGGTCTGCTGCTGCAAAAAGTGATTTTCCTTCCCTGGTGTTGATCAGGTTTCCAAGAAAAAGCTTGCGTCTTTTCCTATGGAGAGAGAAGTATGTCACCAGCCGCAATCAGCGAGAAGGAGCTTTGAGTTGTTTTTCTAGTTAGTGTAATGGATTTTGTACAGATTCCTCCATATCCTCAACAATGATTAAATAGCCTGTGACTACAGGTGACTAATTCTGCATAAGCTGGTGTCTGTGACTAAGTCCACAGCCAGGCTAACCTAACAGGAGACTTGATTTGACTGGAGCAGTGCTGATGGGCTGGGCAGAGCTAGGCAACAGGCACTCAAACACACAGACCTAATCTTTGTAGACTGCATTTCTTTCAGTTTTGTGATTGTCTGCAGTCTTCATGCCTCATAGTTTTTAAACTGGATTCTGTGTTCCTTGGAGTTTCACAGAGGAGGGTCAGGATCTTAGAGCAAAGAGGCCAGATGGCTGTAGAGACAGTGCAGGGGAAGGGGATGAAAGATTAAGAAAGCTAATACCAGTCTTACACTAAGATAAACTGTTTATACTTGCTTTGTACATGGAATGTTTTTGTAAATTTTTCATTTATCAAGATAGCTTTGCTGTGAAAAGGTGGTTCTCAGCCACCTGATTCAGGCCAGCTTCCTCGCCCACAGATGAGGCTTCTTAGTTCCAGCGCCCTCAGGTACTCTTGAGTTGGTTGGAGTCCCTGCTTCAGTATAGACCTTCTCACTTGTTTAACCCCTGAAAACTGGTTTCTCTGTCCTCTTTCATTTCCTCTAGAAGGAGAGGACAGGAGTCAATATTTCTTATTGACTCTTGTTCTTGGCACCAAATCTTATCCATAGTAAATATAGATTTAATGTAGAATTAATATAGATTAGGAGGCTTTGGTTAAAAAATGTGTAAAATCTCATTTAACAGTATCTTTAAACAGTTTGTTTTCCATATTACTCATTTCCTCATATGAAGCCTAGGCTGGCCTTGAACTCGAAATCTTCTCCAGCCTCAACTTTCCAAGTGCTGATATTACAGATGTGTAGCAATTCAGTTATTTATTTTTCTTTTTATAATTATAAAAAGTTGTTAAGATTGTAAGCTCCTGGTATTCACTACATCTTAACGATGTCAAAATTCATCTTTAACTCATGATATCCAAGTAGTTACCAAGGCTCCAGGCTTCTTACTCATGCTGAAAGAATGTAAAAAAAAAAAAAAAAAGAAGTTATATCAAAAATTGTCTACTTTGCAGACAATATTAGAGTTCCACAACTGGTAATACACAGAGAATAAGTATCTGTGAAATGACCAACCTTAAATGACACATCAGCAGTGGAACCTCTGCACATAAGGCTCATGGAACATTGTAGAACATGGAGTAGAGAGAACACTAATGCATTTCTCAAAGCTCCCTCATGTAACAGAGGGCAATGACAACAGAGGGCCACAAATGGCCAAAGTATAGAAAATAAGAGTCTGCAGAATGGGCAGGACTCCTGTATTAAACTCCACCCATCCAGGGCTCAGGGACAATTTTGGAAGAAGGGCCTGAATCATTCATTGCAATGACTAGAGGAAGAAGTGCATAACCATATGGAAAAAGAGTTTTCCAGGCTCCTGGGACCTTGCTCATATGAACCTACAGCAGAGGTGTCAGCATGCACAAGACCAATACAAACTCAAGCAGACAAAACCCAGCATAGAACTGTGGAAATGGGGAGCAGACCCCAATTTTAGCCAAAGAAGTACTGGCAGCTGATTACTGCTGGGTAAGGGAAAGTTGACCTTCTTTAAGGGAATGACTCTAGACAGGCTGACTAGATCCCTGTGGATGAACTTGCACTGAGGGACATCTGGGTTATACAAACTTGATTCAATAGTCCTTAACATAAGCGAAGAATGCATGAGATGCAGGGAGGAGGGGCTGTAAAGATGGTTAGGATGATCTGTATGATCTGTATGAAATACACAAAAATCCAATAAAAATATACAAAAAATTGTCTGTTTTATCAGAAGTGAATTATCTTGGAAGCTTCCTAGTATAGTTGGGAGCTGTAGGCTTTCTGAGACCTTACTCAGCTTCCTGTAACACATCAGTCTATTTACTGGTTCATAGATATGGAAAAATATCTCCTGGGTCAGAGACAAAGATGGCTACTCATGTAAACAAGAGACATGGACATCAATATAATTGTGTCAGCTCCCCAACTTCTAAGTGAGATGTCTGTGCAAGGGTGGCAGCACTGTAGAACAGAAAAGCAGGAGCTGAGGGGAAATGAGTGGTTTGTAAAGGACAGTAGGGCTATCCATCCTCAGCTCCAAGAGCCTGGTCTCAGTGCTCTGAGACTGATTACTACACAAATTCAAAAAGGCTGAGCCTGGAGAGATGGCCTAGCAGTTAAGAGCACCGAGTGGTCTTGCAGAGGACCTGGGTTCCATCCCCAGCACCCACATGGCGGCTGAGAACTGTCTTTAACTCCAGTTCCAGGGGAATCCGACACCCTCTTCTGACCTCCACGGCATTGCACGACACGGGTGCACAAACCTACATGCAGACAGTACATTAATATACATAAAAATTTTTTTTCTTAAATTTAAATTCAAAAAGGCAATCCTGAGGGGGAACCAATCAGTCTATATTTAAATCTGGGGATGGAATCATTACACTTTGTTCTTTGTTTTGTTTTGGTTTGGTTTGGTTTATTTTTGAGAATTTCTTACATGAGTGTAGTCTTTGTGTCATTTTTGTCCTCCCCAGTCCCCCTCCAAATCCAGCTATGTACCCTAATCCTTCTCAATTTTTTGCCTCTTCTTTGATTATTATCGTTACATATTATTACCATTACATACAGACATATATACATAAACATAATTATCTTTTGAATACTATAAAGTCAATTATATCATGCTCCAGAATAAATACTATCTTAAGCTTGCCAGATGGCTCTAGTATAAATAATAATTTTATAGATAGAATACTATAAATTCTACTTATTTTTAAATTTTATAATTAACCCATAGAAAAATCACAGATTTGTGGACTGGTAGCTGAGCTGATATAGAGATATACACACATCATCACTTCAAACAAATTAAGAGAGTTGAGTAAAACATTGGAGTTTTAATGAAATTAACCAGTATTGGCATCAATCAAGGAAACTCTCAGTTGCTCAAAACAAAAGGAAACTGAAAAACACAGTAGTGTGAACAACAACAACAAAAACTCATGGTATTTTGGAAAAGAAAAGGACTAGGGAACAAGTTATTTTCCCTGTAGAGAAGAGAGTTTGGGCCATTGCCCTCAAGAGCAGGGAAGAAGTCAAGAAAGAATGTTCTACAGTAAACACAAACTTCACCAGCACCACATGACACCCAGAAAGAAGGTAGACTTCCATCTATTCAACCCACAGTTGGAAAAATACAGTTTAAAACCAGAGGTATGCCATCTGCAAGACATGAATCTGAATCACGCACTTGAACTACAAATGAATTGCAAGATTTGTTGGTCGGACTTTTTTGCCATTGTGGCAAAAATAGCTGTAGAAAAACTGAAAAGGAAAGATTTGTTTTGCTTCACAATTTCAGAAGTTCCCATGGTTACTGGCTACGTGATTACTGGTTGCTGCTAGGCCATGATGTAGCAGGTAGGGCATGGTGAAGAATAGCTGCCCCCTCCTGGTGCCTAGGAAATAGAAGAAGCGAGAATAAGATGGAACCCTAAGGACATACTTTCAGGGATTGACCTTCCCCCAGCTAGGCCTAATCTCTAAAGTTTCCAGAACGTTTCAAAATAGCACCAGTAACTGGGGAATCAAGCTTTCAACACATACCCAACAAGGGACATTTCATATCTAAATTATAGAATTCTGCTCTAAGGAGTATTAGTTCTCCCATAATGCAAAATGCATTTCATCTATCCCCATGCATCCCCAAAGTGTTTGAAGGCCCAACATTGTTCCAAAGTCCAACTTCCAAGTCTCTTTTGAGACTCACAGCAAACTCTTACACCTTGACCAACTGTTAGACCTAAGCTTCTAAAGAATCAAAGTCTAAGAATATACTTGCAAGATACAGCAGCACAAAATGAACATCCCCTTTCCAAAAAGGAAGAGAGAATATGACCAGGATAGAACTGAATCCTTTGAGGAAAACATTAAATCTTGTAGCTCCATGTGCAGCACCTGAGGCACATGGTGATGTGATGTGAGCTGCAAGGGCTTTTGGAACAGGGACTGATGTCTTCCAGACTTTGCACTCACTGTGTAACTGAAGATAACATGGAGCTCCTGGTCCTGCTTGTAGCTACCCTGTGGTGGTTTGAATGAGAATTGTCTCCCATAGTTTCTGGTATTTGAATACTGGTATGTGGTCCCCAGGTGATGGCACTGTTTGGGAATGTCATGGAACCTTTAGGTGTGGTCTTTCCAGAGGAAACACATCACTGGCTTGAAGAGTTAGTTCATAGGCTCATGCCACTTCCAGCTGCTCTTCCTCTACTTGCTCTGTCCTTTTGAACATGTGTGTTCTCCACTTCCTGCTCTAGCTGCCATGTCTGCCTGCCCTGATGATCCATCTGGAACCATAAACCTAAATAAACTCCCTACTTCAATAACTTGCCTTGGTCATGTGTTTGATCATAACAACAGAAAAGTAGCTAAGACACCCCCTAAATGGTGAGATTGTCAGGGTGTACCACTATACTCAGCAAGTCTCTTTTCTGACCAAACTGAAAGCTTTTTAAAACTTGGTGTTCTGTTTTGGGTTCATAATTCTCAGCCCAAGCCTAGCTAAAACATAATACCCAAGCCACAGTCTGAACGCTGGCCTGATCTTGAAATTTTCTCCACCAGGTTAATCAGTTCATCACATTTAAACCGAGCATTTTACAAAGTCTCAGGACAAGGACAAGCCATGCTCAGGGGTTTTATTTGCCAGTTTAATGTGAGTGACCTCAAATCATGTCCCAAGGTGTCTTTTCTTTTCATTTGAAACCCCATAAGCACAGCCTTTACTGTCCTCATTTCTGTTGGCATTTTGATCTTCTGAGCTCCCACAAAATTGCACATTAAACTTTACACAGGATGTTAGCCCTTTTCTAGATTACTTTGCCAAACTTTTCCAAATTCTCCCCATGAATCATTTCTAAACCTTCTGAAGCATATGGTCAGTTAGTCAGAAATGACCACACTGATCTACTGGAATTATTACCATTATAGAAATGTATCTTTATAGATGGATCAGGTTCAGTCTGCATTGTGCAGTAGCATGACTTTTTGTGGGTAAAAAATTAAATATGATATGGCTTAAATATGCTCCCCAAATCCTCATTATCAAAGAATCTATTCCAAGCTGGTAATATTATTTTGTGGGTTATGAAAACTTTAGGAGAGGATTGCTGGAGGTAGAAGTCCACTGAGACATGGCTTTGGAGGTTATAACTTGCCCCATCCATTTCTGGACCACTCTCTCTGCTTCCTGGCCACTGTGAGAGATCAGCTTTGCTTCTTCATATCCTCTTGCCATGATGCTATGCCTCACCACTGTCCAGAAACCTGAAGCCAGCCAATGGACTGAAATTTACAAAACTATGAGCTAAACTAAATCTTCCTTCATTTGAAATTGTTCTGTTAGTTATCATAACAGGGTTAAGCCTAATGAACACATAAACCAAGGAACCCTCATCAAAAATTTCTTCAGAATGTGTTAGTGATAAGGAGAAAACTACACTGTAAAGTTACTTCAACAGGCAAAATCTGTAGCAAAGGAAAATGGCATCACTCAATATGGGTTCAAGGTAAATATTGTTAACAGCATGGGTTAATAAAGGGCAGTAAGAAAAAAAAGTCCTCCAATTCAAGTGATATGTGTATGTGTCTCATAGCAACGCAAGTAGAAGAAAACAATAACAACAGAAGAATTGGAAAAAAAACTCTGGAAAGACTCAGATAAAGATGCAGGACATGTATGGCAGAGTACAGGGACTCAGGTGGGGTGGGGGGCATGGAAAGGGAAGTAACTCTAGATTCGATTGAGAAATGATGTAAGACTTATGGGAAAACTTTAATAATAATAAAAAAATAATTTTGTGAAAAAAATAAAAATAAAGGGCAGTAAGAAACAATGAAGAAATGGAAGTAAATGGATCAAATTGCGGACAATAACTAGGGATAATCAAACAATGTAAGTTTGAAATTAGTGTATTTAAAGTGTTAAAAGATATAAATAGGGGCTGGAGAGATGGCCTAGACGTTAAGAGTGCTGACCGCTCTTACAGAGGACCCGGGTTCAATCCCCAGCACCCACATGGCGGCCTAGAACCTTCTGAAACTCCAATTCCAGGAGAACTCCAGTTCCAGGGGAAGCCAACACCCTCTTCTGACCTCCGCAGCATTGCAGGACATGGGTGCACAGACCCACACGCAGACAGTACATTGATACACATACAGAAAAAAAAAAGATATAAATAATTTAAAAACCCATAAGACAAATATAGAGCTCTAAGAAGAACAAGTCAGTGTAGGACATCTTTAAACATAAAAGAATATGTAAGAAAGCTCCTCCAGGCTGGGCTTGGTGGCACACAGCTTCAATCCTAGCAGGTAGATCTCTGTGAGATCAAGACCATTCTGGTCTGCATAGTAAGTTCCAGGCAGACTGGGACAAAGGAGATCCTAGTTTTTTTTAAGCTCCTCTAGAAGCAAGTACAGACTTTTTCATACTACTATTTGTTGTTCTCAAGAAGAGAAGGTAATGCAATGCATCTAGGGGAATCAATTTTTTCACACAAGCGTTCCATGTAGCTGGATGCTGTGGATTTAATTTTTAGGCAGAAGGGACTGTTCATAGACTTTTAGGGCAACTTACATCCATATATGAATTATATATGCATAATAACAGTTTTTTAATCTATTTAAAAACTAGGAAAATTTCCACAACAGTTTTAAATTCCTTCCAAGCCTCCCTCCACTGCCTACCAACCTGCTTCCTCACTTCGGATCCTAGACTTCATGTTACCTGTTCTCACACATGTACACTGTCTTCCAAACTCATCTCCTGACTTTTTTTCTAGTCCCTTTTTTATTAATGGGGCAAATCTTTTCTTTTCAGTAGTTCACTTTTTTCTTTGTAGTCTTATATGGATTATAAAATCTAAAGCAATTGATATCTAATCTATACTATATAACACTATTATAATACTATTTATGTCTATTTTTAAAATATCTTTTTCTAAGCCAGATGTAGTGGCACATGCCTTTAATACCAGCACTCAGAGTGCAGAGATAGCCAGGTTTCTGTGAGACTGAGGTCTACATAGTGATTTCCAGGCAACCTGTGTCTACAAGGAGGCCCTGTGTCAAAAAGACCTATATATATAATCTTTTTCTGATGATCTTCATACCTTTACATTCTAGAATGTAAATGCCAACCCTGCAAATAGTTTCTAGCACCCAGTGTAGATAATAGTGCCCATATTATTTATATGCTATGGAAAGGATAAGTATTAAGTGGCCATGTACATGAAAGTGTGTTTTAGAAATGGCAAAGTGTTCTGGAAATGTAGATTATATTATTATTAATATAACATGAAGGTTAAATTACATCGACCAGCATTTCCCCTTTAAAGACAAAACTATATCTGCTGAGAAAAGTGCTGAATATGCAAAGGTTCAAGTCAGAGAACCAAGGATAGAATTCATAACATGGAGAGAAGAAATTTCTACCTCCTCTGAGAAGGAAGAGGAAGAGGAAGGGAGGGAAGGGAAGAAGTAAGCACACCTTGATGTGAGCCCTCTACACAAATCCTTCACCCTGTCTTCAGCCCCTGCAGCTTCTACAGCACTGCTAAGCAAAGAAAATGATTAGGAAGAAAGTGTCAGGGCTCGGTGTGTGGGATTCCTGATGAGGAAATGTTTTGCCCAAATCTGATGTGACCTTTCAGTTACCTTGATTTTGGTTTTAAGTGTGGACATTAAGTTACCTTGATTTTAGTTTAAGTGATAGTAATTTTACCTGTCCAGAAACTAGATGAATAATATTCATATTTTAAAAAGGCTCACATTTTGTTAAATGAAGTATAGTCATTTTACTAGAAAGACAGACTGGGGAGATGACTCAGCAGGTAATGGAATTTGCTGGTAAGATTGGTAACCTGAGTTCAATCTATGGGACCTACATCATGGAAGGAGAGAAACAACTCCTGCAGGCTGTCCTCTGACCTCCACATTCAAGCAATCACACACACACACACACACACACACACACACACACACACACAATAAATAAATAAATAAATAAGTAAATTTAAAGAAAGAAATATGGAAAACCACTAGCAATGGGGTTTTCATTAATGCCCTAATTTCCCAATATCCTTATCCTTGCAGAAGAATCATCTATTAATAATACTCTCTGCTGTTCTCAATTATACAAATAATTGCAAATAATAAATAGTTCCTGTGGAGGGATTGACTCTTTATAGTGTGATGGAAAATAATTTGTTGCTTGTGTAATAAGATGTGGAACTGAACTTTTAAATAAACCACTATTATGAGGTATACAAATGTAAACATGAGTATTTATGTAAAATATATGAAGGATAAGTGAGATGTGATTCCATATATGTGAGACCATTCACAAGAATCAAGAATCCAAATAGGGTCAAAAAGTGGAAAAAGGAAAGGATTTATGAGGCCTTTGTAGAGAGCTGTTCAACTGCTGAGACTTTTCCTACAAGAGAAAGAGCTGTGCTGGTTAGGGGGATGCTAACCTTTAACCCACAGAGAGTGGGATGGGGCTTTGGAAGACATCACCTTTGTGTGACAAAGGTTTGTTATATATAAGTGCCCTATTCAGAGATAAGCAATCTTAATTCTCTTATTTTCTGTACTCTGGTCAGTTGTGGCTTTCTTGGTTAATCAATATCTGTTGCATGAGGAAACTTTGCTGGTCAGTGTTGGGAGATGTATTAATATTCCTTCTGCTCCCTTTTCCACCATGTTTTCTGAGCCTTAGGTGTGGAGGTTGTGCTCTTGATGTGTTACTTGGGTCTGGACACCTTGCAGACATTTATTCTCTGCATTTGACCTGTTGTTGAACTTTAAAATAGTCTCTATCTTTTGATAATTTTTTGATGAGTGGTGAGAGGTACACTTGTCTGTAAATATAAGGATATATATTAAGAGTATAGTAAGAAATTAAATTTGTCTAAGTGTATGACATGCATAAGTAGGTTTTTTCTAGGATCTATGAACTCTCCTGCTATATATATTTGGCTACAGCTATATTTTCAGTTCTACACATGAGTTCCCTCCCATTGGGAAGCCCTCAAGTTTAGTTACACAGCTGTTGACTGTCTCCAAGACAAAAGTGCCATTACTGCATCAGTGTTGGCTTCCTCCTTGTCATGAGTTTCCCACCTCCCACGTCACCAGCCTTGAGGCCCTGAGTATGGTAGTCATGCCCGGCCATGGCTTAACATCCACAAGGAAGGAAGTGTGAGGGAGTAGAGTGGTCCCTGAGAAAGTAGTGAACCCTAACAGATCCAAAGAAAGATCTGGGAGTTGCTTCAGTGAGTAAAACTCATTTACTGCAGGGGTTTAAGCACTTATATACTTTTGTTGGGCTCTTTGACCAGGAGGTAGGAGGGAAAGAAGAGAAGTGGATGTGCATTCAGCAATGGCTAAGTTTTATGACAAGAAAACTGTAATACTCTCCCCACACACACAGCCAGATAAGTTTATGGCTTGTGCCATTTTCTACCAGAGGACAGCGTGGACATTCCTCAGGAGGGATAAGACTCTGGAATTCTACTCTTCAAGCTACATTCCCCTGGGGGTTGGGCTGCAGATGCCTGATGTCCAATATGACAGTGAAAGTGGCTGTCATTTCCTGCTGGCGTTTTAGGTACTGGGGTAAATCCAACCTCCTAGGTTATCAGGGAAAGAAGCCAGCTCTCTTATACTCAGCTATAAAGGATTCATCTGGCCCCACACATCAGTAGAGATTATTTGCAGGGCTGGTCTTTATTTTGGTTCATAAACTTAAGAGCTGTGTGAAAGCCTTCATTGGTTTTCTTCCTTGACAGTTTGCACAGCATCTTCTAGTCCTCAGAAAGAAGGCTTCCAGGTCAGTTCCAGCTTCATCGCTCCAACTCCTTTGTCCAAAGCATATCCTGTCTTCAGCAATAGGATCTTATCATCAAGTTCTAGGAGGCAGTCAATGGATTTGAAAATAGCCAGTGTTATTTTGGATGACTCTTGGATGACCCTGCTCAACAACTGGAAGGGAAGTTTTATCTTCCTGGCACTATGTTTTATGTCTCAAGGACCATTGCAGAAGAATGGTAGAAAGATTATAATAGCCATTTGTGGTGGATGACCACAAAGAAACAGAGTTGTTTCAGAAAGCTATGAAGCTACACATATGAATTTACAATAATGATAACAACATGCACAAAATGCATATGAGTTCAATCAAGCCAGACAAAATCCCAGCATTAGAAGTAGGGACGTGGGGAGGAAGTCCCAACTTTAGCTGGAGAACTATTGGTAACCAATGATGGCTAGAAAAGGGAGAGTCAATTTTTAGTAAGGGATAACTCTATGTACATTTTCCAGGCTCCAGTGTATGGGCACAAACCAAAGGATCTTTGGAAACACAAGCTTCACTCAGTAGGCCTTGATATATATGACAGTGTACATGAAATTCAATGGGGGAGAGGTTTTAAGAGAGATACAGATAGGGGAGGTGGTCTAAAGGTGATCAAAATGTATATCATTCACAAAAATTCAATAAAAAGGTTTTTTTTATAAACATACCATTGTTATAAAAGTCCAGATAAAGAAACTTGCCTGTGGTGGCATGATAAAGCAGCTCTAGAGTAGTTTCTTGTTTCACTTGTTAATAAAGGAGACTATGAGAGAATGTTCTGAACAAATATGGACAGAAAGAGATCTTGGCCATGGGTCTTTAAAATTTGTTCCAGAATTCTTCAGTTAGAAACAGATGGTAACACATTCAGGATTCAGAAAATCCCAGCAGCAAGGAGACTAATGCAAGAGGATTGGGAATTCTAGTCCAATCTAAGGTAAATATTGAAGTCCAGGAAGTCTGTGTTATTTAAGCAGACACATCTCGAAGCAAGCACACACAAACACAAACACATGCACACACACGCATACACACATACACTTCTATAAGTGTGTGTGTGTGTGTGTGTGTGTGTGAGAGAGAGAGAGAGAGAGAGAGAGAGAGAGAGAGAGCAGTTGTGGTCAGCTACTGGAAACATGTATGGATAAGTATAAAGCAACCATAATAGAACATGTCACTGCTGCTTCTGGAGTTACCAAAACTAGACACCCTGAAGAAGAATCCATAGAAGCATAAAAGAGTCAATTCTGCCATTGTCCAAGTGCAGAGAGCTTGAATTTTTACCATCCAAAGTCTTACCTCATCTCTTTGACTTAATCTGTCATAACCGAACCAGAAGCTACAGCTTGCAAAATGTAGTGGCTTGTGAAGGAAATGAGTGAGAGAAAAACTAAACTGAACATGAAAGTAAGCATCAGCCCATGAGGGGAAGAAGGATGGAGTCGCGCTGGAAGACTGAAGTAAATCGGCTAATAAGTAATTTCAGTTACTAAGGAAAAACACTTAGGACTCATAATCATATTGCTGTCACTTACCTAAAATGAACAGGAAGATGATGTGTCAAACTTCCCACCTAAGGACAAAGAAAAAATAACTCATTCTTGGGGAAAAAAGATGTTAATGGATTAGAATTGGTTAAAAAATTAGAGTGGCACTCATTACCTCCTGGGGTTCCACATGAACCATGCCAGATATATTTACAAAGGCCTAGAACATCTCCCTAAAGCCCCCAGAAGATTAGAATCCAGGTTATCAGAGTTCTAACAGGACATTTGATGCCTGTCACTTACTCAATGACTGTTTATCTCATGCTTACTTTGGGTTGAACACTGTATTAGAACCTTTCGCCCATTTTAATGAACATTATCTTAACAGAGACTTATTCTCCACTGAGGTAAGAAGCTAAGGTGTTTTACTACTAGGTTCTACTCTCATACTGTTTTATATACTAAATAACACCTTAAATCATCTCTAAATTATTTATACTGCCCATGCAATATAAATGTTATGTAGTTTTTATATTATATTTCTTATAGACAATCAACAAGAAAAGAAAGTGTGTACATGATCAGAACAAATGCAACTTTTTCAAGTAGTTTTGAACAGTTTTGTTGACTCCACTGATGTTGAAAAATAGACATGAAGGGCCAATTCTACTCAACACACAAATTCGGTAATCTGTAGTGAGAGTGAGGTTATAATCCTGACCCTTTTCCCTGGAAAACAAAGCTAGAGGAGCTGGACAACTTATCGAACAGCACAGTATGAGTGATGGATGGAACTTCTCATCCTGATTGCTGTCCCTGACCCTCTCCAGGCTCTGTCCACTACAGAGGCACATTCAACTTTGCTGTTTGCCACTTCACACACCTTTTACAGACAATAATGTGCTATCTATTTGTAACAAACTGCATTTGTTTCACTCTACTTTGGTGTGATAGTTAATCTCAACTGTCAACTTGGTTGGATTGAGAAACGCCTGGGAGATTTAGTAAAGCACCCCTCTGGGTACGTCTGTGAGGGTGTTTGCAGACGTAATCAAATTATGAAAGCTATGACTTAATAAAAGGCTTAATCTACTGATACATTCAAACTTGAGCAGACTATTGGAGATGGTGAACTGTAGAAGGTGAGGCCTGGGTGGAGGAAGCAGGTCTCTGTGGGTCTGTCCTGGGGCTAAATCTTGAATTGGTCCCATCTGCTCTGCTTCCTCTCTGGAATGCAGTGAGTAAATTCTGCCACATGCTCCCGCAACATGACATTCTATCCAAGAACATGGGCCCATGAAATTATGAATGAATTAAACTTGTCCTCCCTTAGGCTGCTTCTGACATGAATTTTGTCACAGGACTGAGAAAAATAAGTAATATACTTAGTAACTTCGTATGTAAACTTCATCCCTTATTTCTTTGCAGCCTACTTTGCTAGCATGAGTGCAGAAGTTTCAGCCTACATCTGCAAAAGTAATATGATAAAAGGAAGTTTGGAGGGTTATTTCTTTTTGTTTGGTTATAGCAGTTACATTTCTTTCTAACTCATATGTGAATATTAATTCTTTCAAAGGAGTCCTTTTATAGGAAGTAGGTATCTAACACAATGCAAATTTTTACAGAGTAATCATCTCAATTCTAGGATCTGTCAGTCACTTCTAAGCTGTTACACTCTTCCTTCCCACTTTTTCTATTATCTCATCTGAATAAGTGTTGCCCTCCCATATGCATGGACAATCTGTTCCATTGCCCCCTGCAGACACTAAAATCTTTGGCTGCATGGGTCTCTTGAGTAAAATCTCAAAGTATTTGCATATGGTCTGCGCACATCCTCCTGCATATCTTAAATCATTTCTTTTTAAAAAATAATTTAATTTTTATTGTTATTAAACTTCCATAAATCATACATCATTTCTCAATTGAATTTAGTCACTTCCCTTTCCATGCCCCCCCACCTTACCTGAGTCCCTGCACTCTGACATACATGTGCTGCATCTCCTGAGTCTTTCCAGAGTTTTTTTTCCCCCCCGGTTCTTTTGTTGTTGTTCTCTCCAACCTGCATTGCTTCAATATATATATATATATTGATATATATATATATATATATCAATATCAATGATATATATATATCAATGATATATATATATATATATAGTTATAGTTATAGTTATAGTTATAGTTATAGTTATATATATATACATTAAATATATGCATACATACATACACATATCACCTGAATTGGAGGATTTTTTCTTTATTTATAATACATTATGCAAGTAAGTTTTCTGTATTTTATGCTCTATTGTTTATATATTAATGACAAGAAAAGAAAGAAAGCATGCACATGGTCAGTACAGATGCAACTTTTTCAAGTATTTTTGAGCAATAGCTGCTCAAAATCCACAGATGTGGAAAGATGCTTATGAAGGGCCAACTTGTTTCTAGTCCCCTTGGGTGAAACAGAATCCTAGACTGGACCCAAGACAACAGAAATTGATTTTCTCAATGCTTTGGAGGTTAGAATTCCAAGACTTTATAGGTCAATAATTCTATCCTCACAAGTTTCAGAACAACCAGAAAACCACAACATTTTAAAATCTATCAGAGAATTAAGGTTTCAGGGAAAAAGTACCTTGAATCAAGGAAAAAGTACCTCAAAATTAGAGACTGGCGGGCAGATAGAGTGTAATGAATAAGAACCCCAAGAAGGCAGTATTGCTGGGAAAACTTTAACAAGTTACTGGAAATTCAAAACAAATTAGTTTGAGAGACAAAAGTGAAGTTAGGCACCAATTTAGGGATCCCTGATAGATTTGTTTCACTTTCAGGAGTCCTAGTCTGTCCTCAGTGACTACAGCTTATGAATAAGGGGAATGGATGACAGGAGGGGGTGAAGGTTAAAGGAACACTCTGCTCTAAGATGTTTACCTGTGAAGCAGTGTAGTGTTATTTGAAAACAGACTCGGATTAGTCATAGGTGTATATTGTAAATCCCATGGCAACTATGTAGGATTCTCTTAGGACTGGGGATCCAGCTCCATGTGGTGTTCTTGTGGAGCGTGCAGAGGTGGTGGATTCAATCTGAAGAACCAGGAAAAGAAAATGAAAGAAGAACATTAAAAGCTCTTAAGTAGTATTGTTGAAACATTGATAAAATAAAAAATAGAATCATGTACAATTATTGATTAAAATCAAAGAAGACAGATAAAGAATGCAAAACCAAAATCAGAACAGGATAAAAAAACAAACATAAAATGCTTCAACATGGTGGGTGTATTTGTTACTTTTCTTATTGCTGCAACAAAAGCAACTTAAGACTTCAGGGACGTGCTGGCAAGGCAGGAGCATGAGCCAGCTGGTCACGCAGTATCACAGTCAGGAAGCAGAACGTGATGAATTCTGATGCTCGGCTAGCTCTCACCTTTTGATTCAGTCTGTGACCCCCCCAGCCAATGGCAATAGTGCACACCATCAATGCTCACAGTGGGTCTTCCCTCCTCAGTTAAACTGTTCTAGAAGCACTCTCATAGACATACCCGAAATTTTTTTCCATGCTGAGTCTAAACTCAGTCAAACTTAATGAAAATTGATCAGCACCAGAGTGCAGCAAGATCAATAACCACTTTAAACGTGAATGATATCAATATGCCAATTCTATCCTCACAACAAGTAAAATCCTGAACAAACTAAAAACAAACTACTTATTTAGATCAATGAGAGATTTGAGGTCTCAAGAACAACTACTATTCCCAACCTAGAAATTGGTGGTTGGATTCAGTGAATCACAGCTTAACTCACCAGAAGCCCACAACAGAGGACCAAGAACCATATAGATTACTCTAAGAATTTCATTTACTAATTAAAAGAGATTGTTAGAGTAGATTTTTAAAAGCAAAGTATGTTACTTGTAAGAACCTCATTTTAAATATGAATTTAATACCAGTAAATATATAATATGAATAAAGATAAATGTAAAGAAATTTAAAGTGAAGGGATAAAAAATATATATCCCGGAAAAGGTTGTATAAATGTATACATATGAGGAAAAATAAGGTAAATATGAGCGTTCCCATAAGATTATGTCAAAGACCTTAGATGGCAGAAAAATCAAGTATTCAAACCATAGATAGAAAAACCTAGTAAATTTCACATTAAGAAGACACCAAATCTGATGATCTTAGTGCAGTCCTTGGGACCCACACTGTAAGAGGAGAGAACCAAAACTCACAAGGTGTCATCTAACCTCCACACACTCATCATGGCACGTGGACACACACACACACACACACACACACACAGACACACACACACAGAAATAAATAAATAAATAAATAAGTATAAATTTTTATAGGATTGTTCTTATAATCACATCTGAAAAGCACTTTTTCCCTCTGTTTATTTTAAGGTAATATTTTAGAAGAGGATTCATACTGATGTCCCCATTTCATAGCATGCTTTAATTTCTGAATCAGCCAGGTTTATAACTTCCAGAAATTTCCTAAAAATCCCCTGGCCTTTTTATTGGTGAGTAGCTACAACCAGGATAAAAAAATAGGACTCTGGATGTGCTGCATGGGTTGTAACTAACACATAGGAGAGCCTCATTCCCTGGGATTAAACTCTGCGCAGAGCTTTAATCTTTTTTTTTTTTTTTTTTTNCCTACATAGTAAGCTTTAGATTATATGCTGAGATCAGGCTCTTTAAGTAATCCCATCTCTCATGAGATAACCTCCGAAAATCTCCATAAAATAATGCTCTAGTTTGACTATGATCTCCACACTTCAAAGTATTTGGATGAAGCAAATAAAATAAAAACTATGACCATCACAGTTAAATAGTGCCCTTTAAAGCATTAAAAATATTTTCCTGAAAACCGTATAAATTATAGACTATGTGTCTATGGGGAGTCTCTTCTATGTATAAATTTGAAACTGCTTAAGGCATTTTCTAAATAAAGAGACCAAAGAAGGCTATTTGGCAAGCCTTAGAATACCAAGATATAAGACAGCTCAAGTCCCTATTTCAAAGAAGTGCCACCCAGTGCCTTTAAGCCCAGCACTTAGGAGGCAGAGATCTATGAGATGGAGGCCAACCGGGTCCACATAGTGCTTCCAGCTGGCTGGGACTAGGAAGACCCTGTAAAAAAAATCCCCAAACCAACCGACCAAACAAACGAACAAAACAAAAGCAAATACAAAGAGGGATCCTCTCTGTCGCCGAACCAATGGGTCCCGCTGAGAGATTCTATCATTGTGTAAGATTGCTTCAGTATAAATTGGCAGGATGAGTTACTGTAATGTTTTGAATAATGATAAGGAAAAAGTCAGTTGATGCTCAGTAGAGATGTAATTTTTGTTTGCAAATATTTTATTTTTTAAAATTTTAAATGTATTTTTTATTTCATAATAATATTTTACTAACTTAAGACATAATATCTTTTTTAAAGTTCTTATCCTGTCTTTATTTGAAATGCTACGAGTTGGTTCTTTATATATATTTTTTTTCAGTTCTCAGGTGGTTGTTGTTCTCTCCAACTTTTTTTTTTTTTTTTTTTTTATTTTATGTTTATGTATATATATAGATATATATATATATATAACAAAATATATACATACATACAATAAAATATCACTTGAAATTGGAAGGACTTTTTTCTTTCTCCCTAAAAGATTCATGTTTTCCTTAAGGAGTGCTTGAAGGTTCCCCCTTGGCAATCCCAACAACTATCAAGCCTGCCTGCACTTTTGCTCCACATGGGGGGCTTTCCATCCCATGGTCCCCCAAATGAAGTCCAGTAAGCATGCATCCTGTCTTGATCCATGTACTGGTCTACAACGATAAAGCCCAGATAGTCCAACAATGGCAGTCTATAGTCTGACAAGGCTGACATCCCCTGAGCTGTTTATTCTGGCCAAGCTGAGTTCTCAGAGTCCCATCTGACATTGGAGGTTGGAGGATTCTTGGAGAAACATGAGTCGTCAGTCCATATTGGAAGGCTAAAAAAGCTGTGTTGCATGTCTTTGAGGAGTGCCAAAAGCTCTGGCAGCCACAGAGTTGATACTATTTTTTATTTTGTGTGTGTTTTGGTGTACAGGTTAGAAATGCACCATGATGAAATATGGCAATACCCACAGAGGCCAGAGAGGGCGTCGTATCTCCTGAAACTGGACACATGGACACTTATTAGAAATGATTTGGGTGCTAGGATTTTGAAACTCAACCCAGGTCCTTCCGCAAGAGCAGCCGTGCTCTTATCTGCTGGGCCATTTATTTCTCCTCCTTGACTTTCCTACCTATTTTAGAATCTGTAGTTGGTTGGATCGTTGGAACTCTCAGATCTATCACGGTGAAGGGGGGGGGTTTATGTGTGTGGTTTTGGGGGGCGGAATTTTTAATTACCTTACTTTTTAGTGGCAAGAGAGTTTGTTTTTGCATCAAATACTATCAAAGTCACTATCAAGAGGAGAATTTTTTTCATATGTTACCTCCTTAACTATTGAAATGGGTTCCCAACATGTTATTTTAGCTGTGGGGCCTCGTTTTTCCCTCTAGCATACTGTATGCCAGATGGAAATCGGGCCCAGCCTTTCCGCTTGCTCTGTGCAGGGCTCCACTTTGGTCATTTCCTGTCCCTCTTCTTCTTGGTCGTTCATCCAGGACTGCCCACACATGGAGCCATGATCTGCAACTGTCCTACAAATCCTGCTCACCGGTCCTGTCACTTCTGGTCACTCCTGCAGTCTGGTGTTTTCTGCAGTGTTTCTAATTTTCTCCCTCTCTCCCACTGTGCCTATAATCCTGCAAAGCCTGACAAGGCAGAAGTGGTGGAAGCCAATCCCCCGGCAACAGCATCCTGACTTTTCTCCTTCCCACTCGGTTTCGATTGTCACTTATCAAAGAATTCTTAGCCACAAAGTTTAAAATTACATAAACAGCTTTGCAACTCACCTGAGGGATTCTTTGACCTTTTATTTCTTTTGTTTGCACTCCTCGGTTGGAATCAACAGTCTGCATGTGTACAAAAACAAGAATCACAGCTCCCTTCTACTAAAGGTGAAGTGGAGTAAGGAAGTATTTTAAGAGATTTTACAGGAAGGTGTTTATTGTGGGAGTTGAGGGGGGGTGGTGTGTAGTGGGGGTGGAGGGGTGGCCTGTATGGTCATGGGGCAGGGGGATTGAACAGGGAAAAATGAGAGACTAGACTTTGAAGGGCTCAACAATGAAGGAACATACAGTGCCTTAGTCTCACAGAAATGCACGCCCATATTACTCACCTTCTGTCAAAATAAGACTATCACTTGTAGACACTCTATAAGCTGGTACAGCCCAAATTTTAGGACCTGTCCAATGTCCTGAAAGAAGACCCAGCAATATCCCCACAAGGTTCTATTTCTGCAAAGTTTGCAAAAGGAGTTTTTGTGATTGTTTTCTACTTTGACTTCCCCAGTGATCCTTTGTCTCCATTGATTCTTGGGCATGTTTTTGGAGGTCCTTGGGAAATGAACGCAAGGACCAGTGCAAGTTAAGTGTGTCCCCTACCACTAACCTAAAGCCCCAGACACTCACAGGAATTTTAATGGTCCCCCAAGGGGAAGCTGAGTTGAGGATATACTTAGTGAAGGTGTGGTGTGTGTGACTTAGGGAGCTTGCGTATCGCTGTGACTAATCTGTTTCATCTCACTTTCGCACCAATCGTTACATCACAAAATCAAACACCGACTGATGCAGTTCTGCTGCAACTGTAGATTGGTAGGTGCTTCAAGGAGCGATTTCATAATCACAGACCTGATTCCTAAGCCATAGGCATCTGCACTCTGCATGGGGAACCTGCCACTCAGTGATCGGGACTGTATGTTTGTTATCACTTAATAGATTTCAGTTGGTCAGTACACAGGGACACTCACCATGCTCTAATATCCTGCAGTTTCAGTAAGAATCTTGAAAGAGGCTTTTCCATATAGCTGGTAATTAAAAAATACACATATTATTGATATTGAGTGGTGATGCTAAAATTCCAACTAGTATATAATAAAAGAAAATATAAGAAGCTAGAAAGGTAAATGATTAATTTTTTTCTGCTTTACTTTAGTGTAAAATTGTTTTTATAAAAAGACAAAAGAAGTGATCAAATGTAGACAGTCAAACCAATATAAACGAAATAAGAGAACTATATTAGATAGAAAATGTGTCCCAAAGTTAAATGACAATATTGTATTGATTTTTCTGATTGTGGTATTACCAAATCTTTGAAACATACTTTTTGTATGATTTATTTTCTACTTTGCTTTTTTTTAAATTTTCATTTAATTTATGTAGTGTATGAATGTACTGTCTGCATGCAGGTCTGTCAACTGTGTCGTGTGCAAATGCACGCGGGGATAAAGTCAGAAAGAGGGCGTGGAGATCCCTGGACCTGGAGTTTCTCCCTCCTGGAAGTTGGAGTTTCAGACGGTTCTCGCCGGCAGTGGGTGCTGGGGATCGAACCCCCGGTCCTTCTGTAAAGAAGCAGGTTGGCCGCGTTAACCAATAGCATCTCCTCCAGCCCCTCTACTTGATTTTGATATGCTTATATTATAATTCTAAATTTTGGGTCCATTTTTCTTATGGGGCTTTCGTGGTTGTAAAAGCTTCAAAAGTTGACCCACCCTGATCTGACTTCTTCTCTCTTCGCAGTGAAATTTCTGTTCATTACATGACAAGTGCCTTCCTGAGAAACACAGTGGCCCAGTGGGCCTTTTAAATTAATAATCGCTGCCAGGCATGGTGACACAATACCTTTAAGCCTAACTCCGAGGGCAGAGGCAGGTGGACCTTGTGAGTTCAAGTGCCACCTGGTTACAGAGTTAGAGTTTCCAGGCCAGCTGGGCTAAAAAAAAAAAACCTGTCCTCAAAAACACCAGGGGCTGGAGAGATGGCCTAGTGGTTAAGAGCGCCAACCGCTCTTACAGAGGACCCGGGTTCGATCCCCAGCACCCACATGGCGGCCGAGAACCGTCTGAAACTCCAATTCCAGGAGAACTCCAGTTCCAGGGGAATCCAACACCCTCTTCTGACCTCCGCGTCATTGCACGACACAGGTGCACAGACCTGCATGCAGACAGTACATTCATACACATACATAAATAAATAAAAATTTAAAAAAAGCAAGTAGAAAATAAATCATAACAAAAAGTATGTTCAAAGTTGGCAAATACCACAATCAGAAAATAATACAATATTGTCATTAACTTTGTGACACATTATATATATATATATATTTCTTATATTTTTGACTGCTTACATTTTGATCACTTCTTTATGTAATCATTTTATAAAAACAGTTTTCCATAAACAGAAAAAATAAATCATTTATCTTTACTTTCTTATATTTTTCTTTTATTATTAATAGTTTAGGAATTTTTAGCATCACCACTCAATATCAATAATATGTGTATTTTTTAATTACCAGCTATATGGAAAAGCCTCTTTCAAGATTCTTACTGAAACTGCAGGATATTAGAGCATGGTGAGTGTCCCTGTGTACTGACCAACTGAAATCTATTAAGTGATAACAATACATCAACTAGTCAGCCTTGGAAGTGGCATGGTCTGTGATAAAATGCTCCTTGAAGCCACCCTAATGCAGGATGCTAGCAGTAACTGTGCAGGGATGAAACAGATAGTCACAGGAACGAAGCTCCTTAAGTCAAAACTAAGTATATCCTCAACTCAGCTTCCCCTTGGGGGACCATTAAAATTCCTGTGAGTGTCTGGGGCTTTAGGTTAGTGGTAGGGGACACACTTAACTTGCACTGGTCCTTGCGTTCATTTCCCAAGGACCTCCAAAAACATGCCCAAGAATCAATGGAGACAAAGGATCACTGGGGAAGTCAAAGTAGAAAACAATCACAAAAACTCCTTTTGCAAACTTTGCAGAAATAGAACCTTGTGGGGATATTGCTGGGTCTTCTTTCAGGACATTGGACAAGTCCTAAAATTTGGGCTGTACCAGCTTAAAGAGTGTCTACAAGTGATAGTCTTATTTTGACAGAAGGTGAGTAATATGGGCGTGCATTTCTGTGAGACTAAGGCACTGTATGTTCCTTCATTGTTGAGCCTTCAAAGTCTAGTCTCTCATTTTTCCCTGTTCAATCCCCCTGCCCCATGACCATACAGGCCACCCCTCCACCCCCACTACACACCACCCCCCCTCAACTCCCACAATAAACACCTTCCTGTAAAATCTCTTAAAATACTTCCTTACTCCACTTCACCTTTAGTAGAAGGGAGCTGTGATTCTTGTTTGTAACATGCAGACTGTTAATTTCCAACAGAGGAGTGAAAACAAAAGAAATAAAAGGTCAAAGAATCCCTCAGGTGAGTTGCAAAGCTGTTTATGTAATTTTAAACTTTGTGGCTAAGAATTCTTTGATAAGTGACAATCGAAACCGAGTGGGAAGGAGAAAAGTCAGGATGCTGTTGCGGGATTGGCTCCACACTCTGCCTGTCAGGGCTTTGCAGGATTAGGTCACAGTGGAGAGAGGGAGAAAATAGAAACACTGCAGAAAACACCAGACTGCAGGAGTGACCAGAAGTGACAGGACCGGTGAGCAGGATTTGTAGGACAGTTGCAGATCATGGCTCCATGTGTGGGCAGTCCTGGATGAACGACCAAGAAGAAGAGGGACAGGAAATGACCAAAGTGGAGCCCTGCACAGAGCAAGCGAAGGCTGGGCCCTGATTTCCATCTGAGAATGACATGCTAGAGGGAAAAAGAGGCCCCACAGCTAAATAACATGTTGGGAACCATTTCAATAGTTAAGGAGGTAACATATGAAAAAAATTCTCCTCTTGATAGTGACTTTGATAGTATTTGATGCAAAAACAAACTCTCTTGCCACTAAAAAGTAAGGTAATTAAAATCAGCCCCCCAAAACACACACATAAACACCCCCCCTTCACTGTGATAGTATCTGAGAGTTCCAAAGGAATCCAACCAACTACAGATTTAAAATAGAGTAAAAGTAAGGATGGGAGAAATAAATGGCCCAGCAGATAAGAGCACTGGCTGCTCTTGCGGAAGACCTGGGTTGAGTTCAAATCCTAGCACCCAAATCATTTCTAATAAGTGTCCATGTGTCCAGTTTCAGGAGATACGACGCCCTCTCTGGCCTCTGTGGGTATTGCATATTCACTCATGGTGCATTTCTATACATGTACACAAAACACACACAAAATAAAAAATAGTATCAACTCTGTGGCTGCCAGAGCTTTTGGCACTCCTCAAAGACATGCAACACAGCTTTTTAGCCTTCCAATATGGACTGAAGACTCATGTTTCTCCAAGAATCCTCCAAACCTCCAATGTCAGATGGGGACTCTGAGATACTCAGCTTGCAGACTAAACAGCTCAGGGGATGTCAGCCTTGTCAGAATATAGACTGCCATTGTTGGACTATCTGGGCTGTATCGTGTAGACCAGTACAGGGATCAAGACAGGATGCATGCTTACTGGACTTCATTTGGGGGACCATGGGAGGGAAAGACCCCCATGTGGAGCAAAAGTGCAGGATTGATAGTTGTTTGGGATTGCCAAGGAGGAACCTTCAAGCACCTCCTTAAGGAAAACATGACATCTTTTAGGAAAAAAAAAGTCCTCCAATTCAAGTGATATGTTTATGTATGTATGTATATATTTATGTATATATATATATATATATATATATATATACATATATAACTATGTATATATACTGTAGCAATACAAGTTGGAGAGAACAACAACAAAAGAACTGAAAAAAATCTATAAAGAACAAAATAGTAGCATTTCAAATAAAGACAGGATAAGAACTTTAAAAAAGATATTATGTCTTAAGTTAGTAAAATATTATTATGAAATAAAAAAATACATTTAAATTTTAAAAATAAATATTTGCAAAACAAAAATTACATCTCTACTGAGCATCAACTGACTTTTTCCTTATCATTATTCAAAAAAATTACAGTAACACTCATCCTGAAACATTTATACTGAAGCAATCTACAAATGATAGAATATCTCAGAGGGACCCATTGGTTAGAGCCAGAGAGATACCTCTTTGTATTTTGCTTTTGTTTTTGTTTGTTTGTTTGGTCGGTTGGTTTGGGGATTTTTTTTACAGGGTCTTCCTAGTCCCAGCCAGCTGGAAGCACTATGTGGACCAGGTTGGCCTCCATCTCATAGATCTCTGCCTCGCAAGGGATGGGATTAAAGGCACTGGGTGGCACTTCTTTGAAATAGGGACTTGAGCTGTCTTATATCTTGGTATTCTAAGGCTTGCCAAATAGCCTTCTTTGGTCTCTTTATTTAGAAAATGCCTTAAGCAGTTTCAAATTTATACATAGAAGAGACTCCCCATAGACACATAGTCTATAATTTATACGGTTTTCAGGAAAATATTTTTAATGCTTTAAAGGGCACTATTTAAATGTGATGGTAATAGTTTTTATTTTATTTTCTTCATCCCAAATTACTTTGAAAGTGTGGAGATCATAGTCAAACTAGAGCATTATTTTATGGAGATTTTCGGAGGTTATCTCATGAGAGATGGGATTACTTAAAGAGCCTGATCTCAGCATATAATCTAAAGCTTACTATGTAGGCAAATTCAGTTTCCCAGGCACCAAATGCCAACATGCTGACCCAGATTCAAAGTGGAGAGAATCCTTAAGTGCCAGCAGGCCATTTGAACGCTGATTGAATGGAGAGTCTATTCTAATTTTTAAACTGTCATTGCTTTTTCTTAAAGCCCTAGGGCATGCAAAGAATAAAACATACTAATCATTAAAATATTTAAATTCAGTAGCAATGATTAATAAAACATTAAACTGAAGCAGTTTACAAAGAGCGGTCTCAGCAGGTCGTGTCTCCACCCAGCTAGCGCATTCTCCTCAACCCTCATCACCTCTCCTCCTCCGAAAGTTTCTCAAAGTTCAACAAAAATATGTTGAACAAAAAGCATTTTAAGGTTTAAAACTGATCATCTCTTATTCTTTGTGCATTTATAATTAATACAGACATTATGTTCTGACATGTATCATTTATTTGTTCCCAAATTCTGTAGATGGGATCGAAAACTGGTGACATGGGAAAAAAACAGTTTTCAGGCAGGCTTTGTTCAACCATTTAAAAATAATTTACTTGTTATTTCTTCTCATGTGCATATGTGTTTAGTGTGTGCACATGTGTCTATGCATGCTTGCATGTGTGTGGGCATATGTGTGTGCAACTGTGACTACATGTGTGTGCATATGTTTGTGCAGGTTCAAAGTTGATGTTGCCAATCTTCCTCCATCACTCTTCTACCTGATTCTTTTGAGTGTTTCACAATCAAACCCAGAGCTCACTAATATGGCTAGTCTCACTAGCAGGCTTGCTCTGAGAGAATCTTATGTCTCTGCCTCTGTGTCTGTCTCTATCTCTCTATCTCTCTGTCTCTGTCTCTCTCCATCTCTCTCTCTTTCTGTCACACACACACACACACACTCACACAGAGAAGAACACACAGAGGGAGGGGAAAAAGGAGGGGGGAGAGAGAGAGAGAGAAAACACATCATACACGGTTTCTCCCCTGTAGAATGCTAAGATTTGAGTAGAAGCTATGTATTGAATACAGATTTATGGACTCTCTTTTACCTTGTGTGTGTGCATGTGAGTGTATATACATGTGTACATAAGGGTGCACTTTCCATGCATGTGGCCATGCAGTCCAGAGGCTGACAGCTGGTCTCTTCTTTTGCTCACCACCTTATTTTTTTGAAACAGGGTCTCTTATTGAACTTGGCTTTTGTCATTTCATCTAGACTTTCTAGACAGCAAGCTGCTAGGATCCACCGGTTACCTCCTGCACATCAATGCTGGAGTTCCAAGTGTGTGCCATCACAACCACGTTTACCTGGGTCCTGGGTATCCACACTTGGGTCCTCAGCCTTTAGAAGCTCCCACTTTTTTAAAACAACAACTTCCCTTCCTTCAGGATGGCTCATGATTAACATTGGAGCTCAGCACCTGGCCCACAGAGAGGAAACACAATGCGACAGGATCTGTAAGTAGACATACTTCTAGTGGACACCAGAATCAAGGCCCATTTCACAGAAGCAGCAGCACATGAACAGACACTGATAAACAGACAAGAAAATACAGAGGAATGGATGGAATGGGATCTGGGAGTCTAGTACATGCTCCTGACTCATATTTGTGATGGGAAAGAAGAAGGCTGGAGTGGTTGGCAGCAGCCAGCAGGAAATACTTCAACCATAGTTTGATTGTCTATGTCTTAGAGAAGCAATGAAATCAGAACCAAGCTTTAGGATAACTTTTGTATTAAACTCTCATAACCCACAAGAATCCCTTTAGTTACTGTGACAACTATCCCCAAACAGCAGAATCCTTGTCCTTAATCGCATTTTCTGTCCTTTCTGGAGTGTGAACTCATCAATAACATCACTTTGAACTGACAATTTAGAACACAAGGGACCACTGTCCTCCAAGGCAAAGATGGAGTATAGATGTGGTAGAGAAAATATCGAACTTCCTGTCAGTGGACCATTGTTCTTATCAAAACCCAATGCTTACTATGCACTTGCAGGCATTAGCAGGCCCTCTGTGACATTTCCTGTAAAATGTTGTTGATGATAACCTTCTTCCTAAGGCCATTGTTAGAAGTAAATGAAACAAATGGTGGAATATGTGAAAACACTTTGCCAACAATACAAAATACTGCAAATAAAAGTTATGTTATTTTAGATGTATGGGGTTGGTCAGATTCTGTGCTTGCCAAAAAGCATTCTTTCAGTCTGAGTCTTGGCTCTTTTGTTTTCATTTGTTTGTTTGCTAGCTTGTTTTATGTGTGTGTGTGTGTATGTGTGTTTATGTGTATGTGTGCGTGTGTGTGCATGTGTGTATATGTGTGTGCATGTGTGTATGTGTGTATGTGTGCATGTGTGTATGTGTGTATGTGTGCATGTGTGTATGTGTGCATGTGTGTATGTATGTGTATGTGTATGTGTGCATGTGTGTATGTGTGTATGTGCATGTGTGTGTATGTGTGCATGTGTGCATGTGTGTATGTGTATGTGTGTATGTGTGCATGTGTGTATGTGTGCATGTGTGTGTATGTGTGCATGTGTGTATGTGTATGTGTGTATGTGTACATGTGTGTGTATGTGTGCATGTGTGTAGGTGTGTGTGCATGCGTGTATGTGTGTGTGTGCATGTGTGTGATGTGGCTACATCCACATGCCATAATCCAAAGGACAGCTGCATTCCTCAGGCACCTTTTGAAATTTTTTTTCAAGACACAGTCTTGCGGCAACCTGAACTTGCTAAGCAAGCTGTGCTGGCCAGTGGCCCATGGATCCAACTGTTCCCACTTCCTTATATAATGTGTATGAGTATATTGCATGTATGTGTGTAAATGAACCCATGTCATTCAATGCCTGCAGAGGTCAGAAGAAAGGATTGGATTCTCCTGGAACTACAGTTAGACAGTTGTTAGCAACCATGTGGGTTCTGAAAATCAAATTTGGGTCCTCTGCAAGAACAGCCAGTGCTCTTAACTGCGGAGCCATCTCTCTAGCCCCCAATCCTTTTCTTTCTTGCCAATAATTTTTGAAGGCTAATAACCAGAAATCAGTCTTATATCACATGCCAAATCAGAAAGCAACACTGCACAAACATGAACAAAACCTGACAGAACAAGCAAACCAGCAATGATTTCATATGCTTGAGCTGCTAGTCTAATAGGAAATAGCAAGCATGAACGTAACAAAAAGTCAAAACGGAACAATATTCAAAATAAATTTGGTCAAGTGTAGTGGCACTTGCCTTTAATCCCAGCAGAGGCAGACTGAGACCTTGTCTCAAGTAAATAAAATAAAATAAAATAAAATAAAATAAAATAAAATAAAAAAAAGAAATGAAGTCAGGAATGGTAGTACACACCTTTAATCCTAGCACTCAGGAGGCAGAGGCAGATGACTCTGTGAGATGGGGGCCAGCCTCGTTTACATAGCCAGTTCTAGGTCATCTAGAGCCTTGTCCCCAGAAAATAAGTCTGCATCAGAGTGAGAGTTTGCCCAGTAATCCTGCTTCAGTTCAGAAGAGGGAAGACGACAGAGCGGCAGAAACCGAATGCTGAGAAGGGTGGGGCAGTGAACGGAATTGCACCTTGTCAATGGCATGCAGGTAACCTTTATAGTTCTGATTTGTTTTATAGACAGATATAGTCCAGGCTAGCCTTGAACTCACAGTCTTCCTGCTTCAGCTCCTCTGTGCTGTGATTACATGCAACTGGGAACATTCTCACCTTACTGCTCAAAGTTTCTGAGCCTAAAATTTCTAGTCTCTAAAAGAGTAACAATGATTTCAAGAAGGATTTGGGGAATTTAGTGAGTTGGTGTCACATTTTTCTCAAAAAATACCGTGACAAAAGCAACTTAAGGGAGGAGTTTATCTTGACTCACACTTCCAGAGGACACAGTCCGTCATGGCAGCAGGCAAGGAAAGCATGGTGAAGGAACAGGAGGCTGGCTGGTCGCATTGCATCCTGCACTTAGGATCAGAAAATGACTGGGAAGTTTAGTGAGGCTTCCTAACTCCTGCAGGTTCCATAACCTTCCCAGACTGTGCCACTAGCTGGGAACCAAGTTCAAATACATGAGCATGTGGGAGACACTTCACATTCAAACTACAACAGTTGGTAAAAGGAAGGCTTATTATCAGCATTCAATAACATCAGCTGCTTTTTTATAATATCTGGCCATGGGAGAGTAAAATCAGACATGTTATTACACGTATACAATTTAATTACTATATGGGATTATTATACTGTTACATTACATATTGTTAAACAGCTTGTTGTTTTAGAGAAGGGGACAAATTAAATATTCTTGCTTCAACTATAAACTTCTAAGAGCTTCTAAGCCCGAAAATTTTCCACAGTTTCAAGTGGCCAGGACACCAGTAGAGAAGAGGGATGCAGGCTAATTATCTGGGGGTCTGCTGTCCCACTGAAGGTCAAGTTTTCCCAAATGCAGTGGTGACCAACAGAGCACAGAGCCGACATGACTGCAGAATTTCCTCTACTTGTGACTTTATGAGAAGGAGTGAGGAGCAAGTCATTGCTAGTGGGTGTCCTTATAAATATGCTTCAGTTGTCCAGAATAATTGCTTCCAATGAAGGCCGAATGTACAGTTATGACAGGGCTGTCCTTAGAAGTGTGTGCTGCTTATAAACCTGTCAGAATAGATGTCTCCTTGTATTTCTATCCTTCTCCCAAGCTAACAAGTCAGGTTAATTTTCAGGAAATCATTTCATATATTGCATGCAAAGCCAAATTTGAAAGCTATTCCCAAGCCATGCAGATTAATTAGGCTGGCTTCAAGTTTTCTCCTGGTCAGTAGGGATGCAACTTTAATCCAGATACAAATATCCTTCTGTATTTATCCTAGCAAAGCTTCCCCTAGCTCATGGTGCTGGAACTTCATAGTCATTTTCTAATTGTCTTTATCCAAAAACACTCAAAATAACCAGTCACTTCACCTAACAACCCTGTCTTCTAATGATCACTAATGTGTGATTATATATTTACTTGAGAGTCACTGCCCATTCAGGCTTCCAGCACTTCCCACCTAAGCTAACTACAAGCCTTCTCACCATTTTCCAGCCTTCAATCTCAACTCTTTAAACCCGCCATGCCCTCTCCACAAACTGATCATAAGAGAGCGCAGTTTCAGTCAAGTCACTGTTGCACTTAAAATTATTGGCTGGATTATGATTACATCCAGGAAGCGATCCAAGATCTCCAGCACTTGGGCAAGAGATTTCTCTGCATCACTAATTCTCTCCTTTCCCCACCTCTGCCACAACAATCCTATGTATATGCTGAGGCTGAGTAGCCGCCAATCAGTTGTGATCTGTAATCCTCCATGTCTGCGTGGTTTCTGTCCTAGGAAACCTCCTCCATTCTCCACTAATTCTTTCAGTTTCAGCCTACATTGTTCATGATTCAATTCCACCAAAACACCAACTCACTGGGACACTTTTCTACTTTCCTTTCCCACTCAGGTGTAATCTATTTGAAACCACATGATTATCTAAGGACCTATAGTTTTAATTAGCCTTCTTTAAAAAGATGCTTCAGCTGGTTACTGCTGGGTGAGGGAGATTCAAACTTCTTTAAGGGAGGGACAATAGATAGGCTTGTCAGGCTCCAATGGATGAACTCACACTGAGGAACATCTGGGTACACAAACTTGACTCAATAGGCTTTAACATATGTAAAAGAATGCATGAAATCCTGTGGGTGGGCGATGAAGCTGCTTCAGATGGGGGGGTCTAAATATGATTATGATATAGTGTATGAAATGCACAAAAATACTGTAAAAATTCATTAGAAAAAAAAAACCCTGCTTCTATAATCCCAGGTTTTCCCACCTCTACATTTAATACATTTGAGGATGGTAATTCTTGGCTGTTGGTCACTGTCCTATACATTACAGGATGTGTAGCAACGTCCCTGTTCTAACCCCAATGATGACAGACAAAAATCAAATCTCTGTAGCCATTGCCAAGTGTTCCCTAGGAAGCAAACAGTTTCCTGCAGAGAATAACTTCTATGGTTCTGTATGAACAGCATTCCAGTGCTCTATTGGAACTATAGCTTATTTGACAATGCTCATCACTCAAAATGATGTCCTTCTGGCACAAACTATCTTTTACCCACCAGTGCAACTCCAGCGCATCCATCTGTCCATCACATGACAGACGTTTAAGCAATATTTGTTGGTAGAATGAAATAAATGGATAAACACATATCACACAATCATCTTATGATACTGTTAGAGAGTTGGTAGCTGAGCATTCCAGAAACCTGGGATTATATGTAAAATCAGAGAGGAGTTTGTAGGTCAACTGCTTACACCATTGAGTTCTCTGATTTGAGGAGACACAAGCACAAAGAGAGAAAGTAGCTGTGTGTATGACACAAGACATACTTCCTACAAAAACTCCTACACACAAAGGTACCACACCAACTGTACTTGCCAAACACATAAAAAAAAGTTAGTAAATTATTTTGAATCTATTGTGACAGTAATCAACTTCTCTGTAATAGCTGGGAGATGTTTTGCCATGAATGAAGCTTTAGTTGATATATTGGGAACATTTCATACTGGTAGTGATGTAAGCTATGATCGTATTCTCAAGTCAGGCAATCTTTCTCTGAGCTCATTGCCCCAGTAGCCTGCTTTCGTTTAAACACAATGTATCAGAGGATAGTGCAGTTGAGCAAGAGGCTCTGAAAATGACACTCCTTGAGACAATAATGCTAAGCTGGAGGAAAATAAACCAGTCTAAAGAAAACCTTTAAACACTTATTAGACTGAGGATTTCCACCCCCACGTCCACAACAATGATATTCTTCCCTGAGTGACTCACTCATCACTTCTCATCCAGTGAGGGAACAGCGTGGTTTCTGCCCTCCCAGTACCCTACAAGTACAAACCAAAGCCGAGTTGTAAGAATGATATACTTTGAAAAAAAAAAAAAAAGAATTATATACTTTGAACTTAAAACAGACAGGTATTAGCATTAGGCATTTTGAAGGCAATACAATTCATATTCTGTTAGCCTTGGGGCTAAGGTAACTTTAGCTTTGACATCATCCCAGAACAGAGCTCTGAACCAGAAGTCCTGACCACTGGATGGTGACCTCTTTTATTTCATCTCCTTCCTGGCAAAAGAGATGGAGATTGTCTTTCATCTTTGCTTGTACATGATCCTTGAGATGGAAAGAGAGGACACTTTTTATCACAAGGGCTTGAATGAGGTAAAATAATATATTTCTCCCTCTTTACTTCTGAGGGAAAGAGAAAAAATAGACGATATTGGCTCTCAAACCAAGAGATTTCACAAGAAGAAGATGAGAATCTGTAGAGGGAAAGACATGGCTTTTCACGGTTCAGTGATGACCAAGGTGAAAGCACGTAATGTGGAACTTTTCAAAGCATCTTTTGGTTTTGTGCAAGTTACAAAATAAGTTTTATAGACCAGCTAAGAGAAAAGTTCTGTCAGAACTCCAGAAATCCATGAAAATAATTTACCAAGTATTATTTGCCATCAATTCCCCTTGGAAGATTCCACAACAAACACTAGTTTGTCTCAAGCATGTCCTGTGCCAAAATATTTCCAGTGTTTCTAAGATTGACTTTTAACTGTGTGAAGTGAAAATAGGTGTCCGACCTATGAGATGTGTACAGATTACTGGTTTGATTTCATGTTTGAAAAACCCTTGGAAGCATCTATACATTAGAGCCAATCTTACTGAGATAGGAAGGAGGGCAACATCTTATAAAGATGTAGCCTGGAAGCTGCTCATACAGATTCACCAATATGGAGCTCTGTTCAATGTTTATTTTCTTTCTTTGGGTCTCACATGCACTTACTATTATATTTCCAGCTCTAATTTCATTTCTTCTTAAAGTTTTAAAAATATGTAAAAAATATGACTATTGTATTTATGTCGTTCCCTTTCCCCATTCTAACTCCTACATGTCCACCACTCCCTCTCAATTTTGTGACTTCTTTATTTTTGTTACACACACACACACACACACACACACACACACACACATACACACATGGGTATATATAATATACTGAATCCATTTAGTGTGGCATATGCAGAGATGTGTCTAGAGCTGACTACTTGGGACTGGATAACCTATCAAGCAGCTCATCCCTGGAGTAAACTGATTCTCCCTCTCTCAGAACCCATTGATTCTCTATAGGTTTTCATCTAGAGATGAGACTTTGTGAAATTTTTCCATCCATTGGCAGGTCCACCGGTACTGTCAATATTACTTCTTGGTTAGGTAACCACATCCCATTGTGATTTCATGGCTACAGCTTCCCTGTCATGTCTAGAAGACACTTTCCGTCAGCAGGTGCCCTGGCCTCTGACTCTTGCAATCTTTCCAGCCCAATTCCATGGTGTTCCTTAAGACTTAGATGTAGGAATTGCATTGTAGGTCTATCATTTGGAGCCACAAATGCCACAATCACTTATTCTCTGCATTTCGACCAGGTATGGACTTCTGCAATAGTCTCCATCTTTCCATAAAGACACTTCTTTGATAGGGGTGATAGCTACATTTATCTCTGATCATAAGGATAAATATTTAGAATACAATTAGAAATTATATTGGTTTAGGTAAATGGAAGTCAGTAGTCTATGACTTCTGAAGCATGGGCATTTGACTAGGTTTACAGTACCTGGCATGAGTTCCTTCCTACTCTGTGGGCCTTAAGTCCATTTAGGCAGCTGTTGGTTGCCCCCAATGTAATAGTGCCACTATTGCACCATTAGAGATATCTTGCCAAGTCTGTCATTGTTGTAGTTCATAGTTGTTATAGCAGGGTAAAATTATTGATTGCTTTTCTCCCTTGGCAGCTTGCATAGCACCATCTGATACTACAAAAGCTAGAAGGAAGATTTCATCATACCTATCATTCATCAGAATGGGCTAAGATCGAGAACTGGTAATAAATGCTGTGAAGATGCAGGGGGAAAGACATCTTCATTCACGGCTGGTGGAATTGTAAACTGGTGCAGCCACTAAGGAAATTGGCAAATAGAAGTCTCAAAAAGATAAAAGTAGATCTACCATATGACCTAGCTATACCCTTTGTTGGCATATATCCAAAGAACTGGATATCCTGCTACAGAGATACTTGTTCAGCTATGTTCATTGCCTCTCTTTTCACTATAGCTAGGAAATAGAAACAAATATCCATCAACGGATGAATGGATAATGAACATGTGATACACAGAATGAAATTCTATTCATCTGCAAAGAAAAATTAAAACCATGAAATCTGTAGGTAAATAGATGGAACTGGAAAACATTATACTAGTGAGGTAACACAGAGCCCAAAAGACAAGCACCATGTATGTGCTCTTATTCGTGGATCCCAGCTTTGAATGTTTAGATGTGAGTATATAATCTGAAGTAACTACAGAGGCTGGGAAAGCAGAAAGGGACCAGGAGGGAGAAAGGAAATATAACTAATGCTAAGGTTGTCTTCAAAATTCATAGAGAAATTATTATTTTATAAGCTTGTGAGAATTGCTTTTCTGGGAATGCCTCTTATAAGTTTTCCTTTTTACCTAACCTTGTAATCAAGTTAATTATATGCCTTGAGATCATTTAAAACTATGTACTCAATCTGTCTTCCTACTGTGTACACAGTTTTTTTTTAATTTAACTAACATTTAAGAAAGAAATGTAATCAATCTTTCAATGCCTTAAACTCCTTATATAATTAGTTTTTGCAAGCTAAACTGAATGCATAGCTGGATCTTAAACTATGCTCCTTATTTCTCCCTCGTGACTCTTTCATGTCCCTGACCCAAAATAATGTGTGTATGATGAGACAGAGAGAGAGAGAGAGAGAGAGAGAGAGAGAGAGAGAGAGAGACAGAGACAGAGAGAGAGAAAGCAAAGAGAGACTAATTATATCTAATACTATCATTAAAAGCAGCAAAGTTTAAAGCAACATATTACTCACAATAAATGTTGAAAGCAACATGTGGAGACAGTTTGATAGCATCTGTTTGTGGTTTTGTATGCTGTTCTCTGTGAATAGGGGTCAGAAAAGCCAACTTCTACACTTGTAAAACTCTGGTCAAATACTCTGTAAGACAAAGTTCTTCATTCCTTTCTTGTATCAGTAAGTATAGATGGTCTTTGTTCATGAGAGGAGAAATCAGAACGCTTCAGAATAGATAGGGCTCACTCTTGATTAAACATCTTTGGTAATTACCACCATATAAGCTTACTTAAAAATATATGTATAATTTATATGGGCTATATACACATCCATAGTTTAAGTGGAGGTACACCACATGGAACGATAATGCTTCCCCCCCCAGAGCCATCAGCTATCTAACAAAACACCAGTGCCAGACATGGGGAACCTCCTTTTGAGTTGTTGATTAAAGTATTACAAGACTTCCAGAATAATGCAGGCTGTTTTCGTGGCCCTTGGTTGCCTCCCAGAACCTGAAAGTGAGACCTTATCATAGAAGACATCACATACTTTGGACACAGGTCTTGGAGGAGCTATCCAGCTGGAACCGACCTCATTTCTTTTTTTTTTTTTTTCATGCTCAGTCATTGCTAAAATGATGACAAACATGCTTAATTTTGGGGGGGGGTTCTTTTTGGGACAGGATCTCTCTGTAGCCCCAGCTGTCCTGGAACTCACAGATATCTGCCTGCTTCTGTCTCCCGAGTGCTGGGGTTACAGGCATCCACCTCCACACCTGGCACCTGAGATACATGCTTCTTCTCTAACAGATTACATGAGACACTTTGGCAGCACATCTGATGTAAACTCAGATCTTAAATAATTACAAAGGTTGGGTACTTACATTTTCTAATACCCATGAGAAAAAGTTACTAACCTAAGATTTGGGTTTGTTTATCTGATTTACTATTTATTGCTTATGTCATAAAATTATGCAATTCATCATCATTATTATTCCCCTATTATCTTTAAAAAGATTATCTTTGTTGCCCCATGATGATCCTAAACGTTTTTTCAGGGTTCAGATTATCAGAATCACTAAATAAATGATTAACTTATTGGAAACTCAACAACTTAATTCATTTGTATCTCTATGAATGCACTTCATACTCTTCCAAAATTTTTATCATAGCTCATGGTTATCTTTGGTTTTATGTGCAATTCACCATACTGGGAACAGATACAGAGAGAAGGATACAGAATTCTGTAGACCTCATTTTTGCCTCACACTTTCTTCCTCTGACAGTTCTCTTTCTCTTTTACTCCATGGATTCCTAGGATCTCAATTACCATCCCCACACTAGTAAGGGCCAAGCCCAGATCTTTTGTGTAGGATTCTCTATCCCACTTGGATAATCAACACACACTTCAAAGTCAGTATATGCAAAACTAAATTCATCACCACTCTGGCTTCCAAACTTTCTGTGCTGTGTAGTTCAGTGAATAACTTGCTAATCCAATCAGTTGCCTAGAACAGGAGTCAGAGAAGGAAGCCGCAATCACCTTTGACTCGCTTTCCTCACTCACTTCACATCAGGCCTCACCATCGTCTATTGCTAACTAACTGGGTTCTCTTTCTTTACTCCGACCACTTCTTATTTAGTCTTCATACTGGATCCAAGATGCTATAAACAGATGATATACCTTCCTTCTCTATCTTAAATTATTTTCTTTCTTCTACTTCAGAGTGAGAGTGTCCCCCATGGGCTTCAAGTGTTCAGACATTTTGTCCCCAGTTGGTGGCACTGTTTGGGAGTTCTTGGAAGGTGTGGCCATGCTGGAGAAGGTATGTCACTAGGGGCAGGCTTAGAGAGTTCAAAGGGACTTGGTGGTCTCCAGTTGCTCCCTCTTGGCTTCCTGTGCTCATCAGAAGATGTGAACCTCAGTTTTCTGCTCCAGCTCCTACCACCATGCCTCCTGCCACAATGGACTGTAATTCCCTGGAACCATCAATGGTGAGCTCAAATAAACTCTTTTATAAGCTCCCTCTGTCACGGTGGTTTTATCACAGCAACAGAAAAGTGACTAATACACTGAGTAAACTCTTTTAAATATTTGACTCTTCATTTCTCAGACATCCTCAACCATCACTCTTCCCTTTAAATCTATGTTCCAAACACAGTGGACCATTAGTTTGCCAAAATACCATATTCTCTTCTCAAGATACATGGCAAATGCCCTCTTTACCTGGAATCCATTCTCGTACTCTCCTCTCACACACCCAGGCAATCACTACTTCCTACTATGTGACTGCATGCCTTATTTAATTGGACTATGATTCATCTGTAAGATAGGGTAATAATGCTACCTATCTTTAAAGATTGTTGAGAACCAGAACCACAGAAAACAGCCCATGGAAAAAGAGCCTTTTTATAGTTTCTATATCAATTCTTCAATAGATATTTACTGAGCACAAGCTACATATCAGGAACTCACTGAAAAAGAAAGAGAAACTGAGAGAGAGAATATTAAACATGGAGTGTGAATTCAGATTCCAATTGAAATATTAAGTACAAAATGTCAGTTTGGGCTATCCGTTGATTTTTCTAAAAGGTTTTCTCCACACACACACAATACTCTTTAAGGCTCATTCCAATATTCATTCAATGTAACTCCAAATTGAAAATAAATAAATTTCTTCCCATATTCATACACTGAGAAATTCTATTACTTTATGATTTCTGCATAAATGTTTCTTGAATTATTGAATCATCACTATTTTTATGTCAATTTTCTCCTCTCTCATCTCTTTTCTAAACAGGGCTTATCAACTGATTTTTGCATAAATGATTTGCTTTTTTCCAAGTCCTTTGTTTTTATTTAGGTCTCAGTAGGGATAGAAGACCATATGGCCCAAGTAAAAGTATAGAAATTTACCATCTTTAGCTTTGCATTGCCCCTAATCCTAGCCTAAATATATTGGTTTCCTCTACCAAACTAGTTTTATCTAAGTTTCCTAACTAAGCTGTGACATCAGTAAGCAGATGTTTTCTGAGCCCTGTGTTCAGCTGGTTAGAACATGATGATGCTGAAGTCAGTGCTTTTAGGAACCAGAGTGTTCACCCAGAAAGGTTTCTTTGCAGTCACAGATGGTATTGTACCCCAGCCTGAACCCAGGACCAGGATGGAGACTGCTGTTGGAGATCAGCACATCTCCTGAAAACACAGAAAGAACTAGAATGTCACCTTGGTCAATACTCAAACCTCTCACTTACTGCAAATTCATTTTGTGTCAGAAACTGCATAAATACTTTTAATAGATGATTGTGTTTCTTCTTCACTGATCCTTGAGTTTTCCCTATTTAACTTACAAAAATCAAGACTAGTAATTTTCCCAAGGGCATGATGACAGATCTAAACATTGACCTGTTCCTCACCTGGGATGCCAGAACCCACGTGGTTCACTGACGATTTGCCCTTTGGAGTACTACAGTAGAGAAGAAGGAGGCCTGGGACCTTGTCCATTTTCTCACTCACCCATTGTTCTAGTTTGTCTTCCATTGCTGTGACGAAACACTCTGACTGACACCAACTTGGGGAGGAAAGGGTTTATTCATCTTATATCTCCTGGGTCACAGTTCATCACTTAGGGAGCCCAAGGCAGGAACTCAGGGCAGGAACCTGGAGGCAGGAGCTGAAGCACAGGCCATGGAGGAATGCTGTTTACTGGCTTGCTCCCCTGGCCCATGCCCGGCATACAACAACCTGCCCAGGGTGGCACCACCCATAGTGGGCTGGGCCCTCCAACATTGCTCGACAATCAAGACAATACTCCACAGATATGGCCACAGGCCAGTCCAATGGAGCCAATTTCTCAACTGAGGCTCCCTCAACCCAGGTGTGTCAAGTTGACACTAAAGCTATCCAACACACCCATGTAGATGACATTGGGAAAGCCTTGTCCATTCAGTCCTAAGCATGTAACTGGGGCGATGCTTGCGGACACCATTGTACATGGAAAGTCACACAAAGCACTCAATTTTGATGTCCCTAGTTTCCTCCTCTCCATACTTGGGTTCTCCTCATCTCATCTTCCTCTGCTTGAAGGACCAACTGTGCATCTTGCTGTGCTGCAGTCTGGTGCTCACTCTTCATCTGTACTTCCCACCAGCCCTTGTTTCCTGTATAGTCTCAGAATCAAATCCTGAGAATAGATTGCACTGGTAAATTTCAATATCAGTTAACCCATGTACTGAAGAAGGGATTTGGAGTAGATTATCTCTAATGCAACTTTGAGCTTCTACAAATTATCATTAATAAAATGGTTACTAAACTCTTATCGGCATTGTCTTGGCTTTGCTAGAGAGAGCATTTCACACTCTAACTGCACCTCCCAGGCTCCGCTGTCAGCATTAGTGTCTTTCCTGCTCACCTGTGAAGCACAGTGAAAATAACACTCTATAAACAGAAGAGCTCATACTTTACACAATCTCCTTTACATTTTGGCACCAAATTTTAAAAATAAACTGATCTTTATACTTTAAGAAAATGGTTTCTGTCTTGAATAAAGGCTGCCTAGAAACATAAAATGAAATTTAAAAAAAATGAGGGAGAAGAAATCAATTTGGAGCCATTCTATTTTTAAATGATTATATTTAATCAATTTGGTCTACTCATTATTGCATATTCAAATCAAAGTTTTCATGGCCAAAAGGAGAAATGCTATAAAGGATTAATTTCCCCTTGTTGTGCTGCTGGGAAGATTTTCCCCTTGTCACTCAGAATGTATCCACAGAGCAGCATTTCCAACCTCAACTGAACAGAAGTGAAATTGCATGGGGTTCAGGGGGAGAGAATGGGGTGTAAAGAACCACCATCATACCAGAACTGCTCCCTCACCTGTTACTCTAAATATCAAGCCCATTCTGAGTAGTGTCACATCTACCCAAATTACCTAAGAGGCCTGGCAGCTCCCTGGGAATGTCCTCAGGTTCTGCCGACCAGAGTATGCTTTTTCCTTCAGATAGCTTTTGAGCATGAGTAGCAGACACCATGGCTCTGTCATTTAGCTAATCAAACCTGTCCAAGTGATGTGCTATAAAATGAGACCCAGAATAAGAACTCACTGACAGGCCTGCTTTGGGAATCAAATGAGGTCTTAGAGAAGGACATGTTTTGCAGGCAGAAAGGCAGGATCTGAAGTCATGACTCACATTTCCCAAGTTCAGCGCCCAACTCATCCTGTTACAACCTCTGTATGTCACCTTAGGAAATTATTTTGAACTCTCCAGTCCACAAGTTTTTATCTCTTGATGGGAATAGCACCTATCACAGAAAAAGCTGTGAGGATGAAATGACATATTGTCATCAGTGCCCAACACAGTAGAAGGTCAGTAGATATTAGCTATTGTTAATGTCAGGGCAGGAGTGGCTATAGAGTGCTTATAACTAAATGAGCCATCAGGGTTTCCACAGATGTTTATGTATCCTTAGTACATGTATTAAATGGGAAGGAGGACAGGAAAAAGACTGAGGAAAAATGAAATAAATATTGTCTTAGATGGTCCAACGAGAGAAAATACCAAGAATAATTTGCTGTGAATTGATGTGTTCACAAGGACAAAGAAAATAAAAACATGTCTTATTTCTAATGAGGCTCAAAATAGCCTATTTTAGCCAGTTACCACTCCCTAGTCTTAACCTTCTCTGTCTTATGGCTTAATAGATTTTATTCCCATTTCTTTCTTAAAAACAGTCAACCGAGGAAATTAAGATAGGGTTTCCTTATGACTCTTTAAGAGTGCATCAGGGTCATAAAAACAGAGTGCTTCAATCTATATGGAAATGCAGATTTCAAATATATCCATTCTAATAATCAAATTATAAAGGAAATGTTCTTCTAATAGGAAGCTAATAAAAGTTGGTTCTTAAAGCTGCCTGGAGCTGTTAGCAATAAGGAACAGATTTATAATATGAAGCTTTTCTGTTTTTTCCCCCTTCCCTTTCATGATCTTCTCCAATAACTACATGGCCCAAGCTTAGATTAGTAGGAAATAGATTAAACAATCATCATTCTTATTTGAGCACTGTATACACCACACCACACCACACACCACACACACACACACACACACACATCCATACACACTCACATGCACACACATATACATATTCACATACATATATACCCATACAGTTTAAAAATAATTCACGTGTTTGTTGAAAGATACTAAATTTACTACTTTTTGGAAGAGGAATTTGCCTCTTCTATGCATGGCACAAATGCTCCCTTTGGGACTATTGATTAGCCATTGAGGCTGCTTTGGATAATGAGGAGACTGTTAGCAGGACATAGGAAAGCAAATTTGGCATAACCAACTTTTATGTAATACATGGGAAAGGAAAAGCAGATTTTTTTCTACTTTGTTTTCTAGATGCTTTCCTGAAAATGTAGTATTTTAAACATCACCTATTCTAAAGAGCTGTGTGTGCTCAGACACAGCAGGAGTACAAGTTTGAGAGAAGGAGAAAAATAAAAGCATATCTGTGCCTCTTTCTCACGGTTGTTCACCCTGATGAAACTCTTCCCCATGTGGAATGTGGTGGTGCACACCTTTAATTCCAGAACTGGGGAGGCAGAAGCAGGTAGATCTCTGGGAGATTCATGCCAGCCTGGTCCACATAATATGGTCCAGGTTAACTGGTGCTACAGGGAGACCCTTCCTCAAATACACACACACACACACACACACACACACACGGATACACAGACACACAGACATACGGACACAATTCCTACCCATGATCAAGGAGGAGAAATGCCAAAGGAGCCACCGAGGAGGTGTGTGTGTGTGTGTGTGTGTGTGTGTGTGTGTGTGTGTGTGTGTTACTATAACCTATGGTGGCTAACATTTGAATCAGAAATTTAAACAGTGACACCTAAGCTCTTGGCCTGGAAAGGTAAGGCTGATGGGATGATGTGGCAGAATGCTGAACCCCCCTGCCCAGCAGGTTATCAATGAATAGGGATACAGGGCAGAGCTGGTTCTCAGTAAGAACTGACACTTCCTGTCAAAAAGGTTTGGATATAAAGCATCCATTTACTTCTCTCAAAGTATTGCTTCCGTGAAACAATTCCATTGTTAAATAGAAGATAGACATAGCATTTTGATTGCCATGGGCATAAATATTACCGCAGGAAATATTTTGGACTGTCACAGAAATTGTTATCATTATTAGCACATATTAATCATACATGTTAATGGGGTTTGGTGTGATGCTTCCATACAATGTGCACTGAGCAACTCCAGCCTCCCACCACTGTGTGCTCTTCCCAATCCTTACTTTCAGGCTGACGTTTCTTTTTTTTAAATAAAAAAATATTGTATTTACTTAGAAGCATTTCAGAATGTCAACAAAACAGCTGTAATTTTTTTTTTGCAATTACAGACTGGTATTCAGTTAACAGAACAACTATTTTCATATAAGCTGCATCAGAAACAACTGAAGATGAAAAAAACTACTGTCCCATAAATAACTCATTTGTGCTGTGCACCAACAAGACCCTGCTTTAAATTTCCATGCCAATTTACAACCCCCATATTGTATCAGCAAGATTAGTAGCTATTGAAGATACCCCCAGGACAGGGCTGTCTAAAGATGCATTCAGTAGTGTGTTACCTGTACAAAAAAAAAGACACTGTACAGTTTAAAAACAGATCTTACACAGCCTTACCTTTTTTTCTTCTTTTAAAAGGAATAAATTGTTCTGGGCGTGGTGATGCACGCCTTTAATCCTAGCATCTGGGAGGCAGAGGCAGGCGGGATCTCTGTGAGTTCAAGACCAGCCTGGTCTACACAGTGAGCTCCAGGCCAGCTGGAACTAAAGAGAGACCCTGACTCAAAACGACAAAAAAAAAAAAAGAGTGAGTTGTGTACAGGGGTGTTAAATGCTTTATAGACAAGAAAAAAAATGCGCTAGAACAAACTTGTCATCATCATCTTCCTCATCTTCACCTTCCTCCTCATTTTCATCTTCCTCCTCTACCTCATCCTCTTCGTCTTCTTCATCTTCCTCCTCTTCCTTCTTTTTCTTGCTCATTTCAGCCTTCACATCTTCCCTTTTTTGCAGCCTCCGGTTTTCCTTTAGTGCTGTAGGCAGCAATATCATTTTCGTATTTTCCTTCAGCTTAGCGGCCTTCTTCTCGTAAGGCTGCTTGTCGTCTGCAGCAGTGTTGTTCCACATCTCTCCCAGTCTCTTTGCAACACCACCAATAGATAAGCCAGGATGCTCTCCTTTAATATGGGGGCGATACTCAGAGCAGAACAAGAAGAAAACTGAAGGAGGCCTCTTGGGTGCATTGGAAGCTTTAACTTCTTTCTTGTTTCCCCTTTGGGAGGGATATAGGTTTTCATTTCTCTTTCATAACGAGCCTTGTCTAACTTTGCCATGTCTTCAAACTTTCCTTGTTCTTTAGCAGACATGGTCTTCTGACTCTCTGAGCACTTCTTAGGAAACTCTAAGAATTTGACCTAAGCATCAGAGTGCTTCTTCTTGTGCTCCTCCCAGCAAGTTTGCACAAAGAGTGCATAGGACGACATTTGGCCTCTCGGCTTCTTAGGATCACCTTTGCCCACATTTAGTTGTTTTTCTTCAGTGAAGCACAGAGTCTGGCTCTCACTTGCCCCAGCACTATCTGTATGGAGATCAATGTACTGCAATGGCTGTGAGAGCTGGAGCCAGACGCAACCTCCTCTGCTCTGTAACAGGCTGACTCTTCTTTTTTTTTTTTTTTTTGTTTTGTATCTGAGTGCATTTCATACAACATTTTTTAATCAAATTTAGACTTATTCCCCATCCATGCCCACCCCTTATGCCCCCTCTCCCCCCGTCAGAGCTCATGAATTCTGTCACACACAAGTCCTCTCTTGCATCTTGTTCTCAGTCTTTTTATACCTTTTCAGTGGACAGGTTACTGTTTTGGTCAGTTCTTTGAATAGGTTTTTTCTCTCTCTTTTTTTGTTCCATTTGATTTTATTATTTCCAAAATGTGCATATATACACTCCACAATTAATCAAAATTACAAAATCTGAAAATAAACTATAGTTATTTTCAAGCACATTTAGAGATTCACATTTTTAACAGTAAAGTTGCATGCTAAAGAAGTATAACTTACATTCTTTCTAGAATTGAATATTAATATTGCCTATATGATAGCACACACCATAGGATTACTAAGGTATAAAATTTATGAATGTGTTGTTAGCATGTATTCAAATAAAAAGAGAAATATTATTTTACAAAAATATTTCTAACTGTATGTAAATTTAAGTTTTTTTTTTTACCATAAAGATGTCATGTTTTCACCAAGGCAAGTGCTTGAAGTTTTCCTCCATTGGCAACCCAAACAACCATCAATCCTGCCTGTGCTCCACACTGGGGTCCTTCCAGCAAGCGTGTGTCCTGCTTGATCTTCCTGCACTGGCCTCCATGATCCATGCTATGGGTAGTCTAAACTCCGCAGTCTACTACTCCGAGAGGCTTGAAATCCCAGTAGACAGGCTGACTCTTCTTAACTACCAATATGAGAAGGATTAAGTTGGCCCTTTCTCTGTGTCGTAGATTTAGTACAATATCACCGTTCGTCACTCTCTTCTTAATCGCTCTGTAACAAGGGCATGATTAAACTTTTTGTTTTTTAAACTAAAGTTTATTTATATAATTGGATGCCTTGAAGTTAGTGCATTTACAATACGGATTGGCAGGGGACGGTGTAAATATTGGGCACATTTTTTGCCAAATGCTATACAGTTTCATGCGATCTGGGATGGGCTTGATGTCGTTGCGCCTTTGCCGGGTTTGCCGCCCGCGCCGGCCAGCTAGGCGATACCAGGTCATGACATCTGCCAATACACTTGGTACACCTCGTCGAATATTTCTCAGTTTTAATATTTATTATGTTAATTTTATATGTTTTATAAGGCTATAAGTGATCATCCATGAGGACAAGTCATTCTTTCGAAATAAGCAAATCCTAGGTTCTGTAGGCTGTCGTGCACAACCTACCAGCCTCTAGCCCTGATTCCAAGTGGGGGTGACAGGTTGTTTGTTCAATCAAGCTTGATCAATGTAGTGTCCAGTCTATATTGCTGTGTTTTCACCATTCACCCCAATCGCAGCCCTTAAATTTACACGTCCCTCTTCCGCAGGTTGTTCCCTAGGCTTTAGAAAAGGGCACAAGTGGATAGAGGTAAAACAGCCACTCTCTCTGGAGGCTGTTGACTTGGACTCTGGTCAATTTCTGGGCTGTTTCCTTTCATGGGCTGACAGTTTGTCCAGGAATAACCTTTCCGATCCTTATATGAAGAACAGCAATTAGATATATAGGTATTAAGCAGCCTAATAGTTTATGGTAGGTTATTTAGCATAGACACATGTTGGTATGTTAAATCCATGAATTACAATTTTCCCCCTGTTAAATATGACAGGGTCTTACTGTGGCTTATAAACATCTCCTACCTGTAGAGGATGTAGGCTTGTGGGATAAGCCATGGGGTTATTTCTCCAAGGAGAGGGCTAATAAGCCAATTAGATTTGGGATATAAATGCATTTGGCTGTCTCTGCTGCACAGTAATTGTGAGCAGGTCCAGGCAGGTGAAGGTGTAGCTGGTGCTGACGGTGGAGTTCTTTGCTTGAACTCAGGGGACCATATTTGCTTTATTGGTTTAGTGGCTTGGTACAATCTCTGGCATTCCAGAGGCCATCTGTACACTTGCATGTGTGGTCTCAAACATCCCTCCCGTTTTAACGTCAGGTCTTCGGCAGCAGGGTCTTATTGCCTTCTCCTGTAGGTATTCCAACTTAGGGGCAAGGAGCCCTTACTTTTGTGGGGCCTTGGACCCCTGGCCAACATCCACCTGTAGAACAATCCATTGCTGGATTGAGCTCCTGTATTAATATATTTTGGCTGAGTGCATAGTCCTAGGACTTTAGTATTATATTGGTTCTGAACAGAGAGTAATCCCTTCCACAGTTCCCATGTCTAGTAGTCAATTAAAGAGGGCAGTTTTATCCGGTTTTATAAGAGATTACCTCTACAATATTTGTCTTCAATTTACAGTTGGGGAACGACCTCATCATTGTTCATCATGATATTCTTCCTTGTTCTATGGGGGGGAAGGCAAGAAAGTTCCTCATATCAACCTTTGTGGCTCCTAGAAGGTAAGTTTTCATTAGGACTCATTATAACAGTTGTTACATGTAGGATCCACAGAGGGGTTCGTTGTTTATGGCAATCTGAGGCTTTTTTTCCTTTGAATGTTCAGACGGTCAGCCTTTCTGTTGGCACTTTTTGGTACATCCTACTCAATGCAAACCTGTATTTTTTCTTTCTTCAGCCGTTTAGTTGGTGACGTTTTGTCCTGTTGGAACAACAATCTTTTTCCCATAGTTAGTTTTAAGATCTTTGAATTGCAAGGGTGTGGTAAAGATGAAGAAGGTTTTCATTCCTTCTGTAATCCCCCCGGGCCCTGTTTTTTTTTAGCATGAGTCTCCGGAGACAGCTTTTTTATACATGACTAATAGGTGGGAGTCCAAGGCACAGATTTCATCAAATTGACCCATGTTGGATGTGGGTGACTATATATGGATTAACGGGAAGCACAGAACTTAATTAGCGTTGAAGGATCATTCGTAATAGAGAATGCTACAGTAGGTGATAGACTGAGACAACAGATGAAAATTTAGGAAATAGAAAAATGTGTGGCTCTACCAGTCTGTAGTCTGAGCAAGCAGTTTATCGGGCGCTAAGCAACAGTTGTGGTGCCAAGCAGCGCAATGTATATCTCCGTTTAATAGACTGCGATGTGAAGCAATGCTTTTAAGCAGAAGTCTGTAAAACCAATGTTGTTGATTACACATGTGTAAGCTGTTCTCTAGTCCTAAAACACATGTGTTCCTGTAGACAGTGTACTAGGGAAACTGGGGTACTTGCTGAGTTCACGTCAAATTAAATATCCTTAAAGCGAATGACACCCTGTCCCTCACCCACCCCTCTCTCTTCCCAATTCACCATTTCAGTCCATTTTTCCGATGGCAGTCTTGCTGTTTGTTCTTTTTTACTATGCAGTCCTCGTCCATAAGAAATATTATATTGGGTTGTTGTTGCTACTTAGCATCCACATATGAGGGATACCATTGTAGAATTGTTTTTCTGGGACTGTGTTTGTCACTTAACTAATGTTCTTCCAGCTGCATCCATTTACTGGCAAATTTCATGATGTTGTCCCTCTTTACTGCTGCATAGTATTCCATTGTATACATGTACCACATTTCTTTTTAACTTCCACATATGAGAAGAATCATGTGGCACTTGTTTGTGTCTAGTTTATTAAATGACATCATGTTTCATCCATTTTGTTGAAAATTACAAGATTCCATTTTTCATAGCTGAATAATACTTCATTTTTATTATGCTTATCATATATTGCTGTGGTAGTTTTTGTGTTTTTGAGACAGAGTCTCCCTATGTACTCTTCTGCCTCCCAAATGCTGGAACTACAGATGTATGTCATCATGCCCAGCACATGCCATCCTGCTGTTTATGGGCACCTGGGCTTATTCTACGCCTTAGCTATAGTGGTGTGGAGTTTTATTTTGTTTCTTTTATAATTTTCAAATTTAATCAGGACTCTCATTCTTCAGATTCCCCTAAAATCCAAACATTTCTTTTATCTTATACCTGGCTATATTCACATATTTCTGTGGTTTTCTTTTCTTTTAGAATTTAACTTTGAGACCCTGAGAGAGTCAGGCTGTCAGAACCTTTTAGACCATGTTTTAGAGGAACTCTGCCTTCCATTGACATCTTCTAATGGACGAATAGGATTAGTGGTAGCTCTCAGCAAGCACAGGAGTTAGGATTAAGGCTTCAGTTTCAAAGCTTGGAGCAAGAAACCATGTGACAAACAACTGCTGGGAGAGGAAGAATCAGTTTATCCAGGGATGAACTTCTTAATAGGTTATGCAATCCCAAGTGGTCAGCCTGTACATAGGCACATGTACATAGATCAACACTAAATGGACTCAGTGGGAAATATAATGAAGAAGAAGAGGTCAGGAATTTGAAAGGAAGTGGGGGCAGACATGGGAGGTTGGAAGGAAGTCAGGAAGGAGTAGAAATCATGTAAATGCAGTACTCATGCAAGAAATTCTGAAAGAATAAAAAAATTTTAATTAAAGCAAAAAAGAAAGAAACCCTGGAGATGTATAGGTAAGCCTGGCTTTTAAATGGCAACCACTTACAGGGCATGTAGCAATAGGGCATCTGAAATGCAGCTCGACCAGAGTGAGACATGCCGTAGCAGAAAGTAAACATATGCCAGACTGAACAAAAATTGTAAAATATCTTAATAAAAATTTACACTTGTCACATGATAAAATGACAATGTTTGGGGTATAATGGGTTTCAAAGGTTTTAAGACCCATTTTTAATGGGACTACTAGAAGATGTAGTTATTTTGTGGCTGATGTGATGTCTCTGTGAGCAATGTCATCTTAGAGGTAACTACAGGTGCCCAGACTCAGTACTTGTCAGAATTCCCTAGCAGACAAGAGGGTCTCTTTTATTTATCTTCCTTCTTGTGAGAAAATACCAGACCAAAGTGATTTAGGAGGTTCATTTTGGCTCACAGTTTGAGAGGAAAGCTGACCAGGCACGGGTGATCCAGTGGCAGGAAGTTGGGACGGCTGGTCACATTTTGTTCCCAGTCTAGAAGCAGAGAGTATTGCATGCTGGCTTTCAGCTGGCTTTCTTCTTTTAATGAAATCCAGTCCATGGGCTATGCCTCTTGAATTTAGGGTAGGCCTTCCCACCTCAGCTAATGTAATCTAGAAAATCTCTCCCAGTCATGACCAGACATCTATTTCATCAAGCTGACAATCAAGATTTGCCTTGAAAGACATCAATGTCAAAGATCACCATATATAGCTGTTCTGATCTGAATCCTGTTCCCTGGGAATTGTCTGTCAGAACCTTAGAATGTGACTATATTTGGAGATAGGTCCCATTTAGGTAAAACAAGGTCACCTGTGTAGCACATAAGACAAAGATATTAAACATAGTGTGCACACACTGAAGAAAGTCTGTGTGAAGACACAGCAAGAAGTTGGCCGTCCACTGCAAGGACAGAGGTACTACAGAGGCCAGGTTGCTGACACCTTGATCTTGCATGTCTAGCCTCCTAATGATGAGAAAGTAAATTTCTACTGTGTTAAATAGAGGCCTACCAGTTGGCCTGTGGTAAGACAGCCCAAGCAGCCTAGTACAATGGGATAAAGTTTACAAAGGAGTGTAGTAAACAGTTCCATTAATTACAGGTCATTTTTTAAATTGTGTATGTGCTGAACAGAATGGATGATTTTTTCTCAATTCCCTAAACATTAAAGTGTAATAACTACTTCTGCAGTGCTTCCATTGATTCAGTTTTACAAATAATCCGGAGATGACAAAGTGTGTGAGAAGATGTGCATGAGCTATATGCACATACTATTCAGTTTCACAGGGGAAACATGAGTGTGTGCAAATTTTGGCAACTGCAGGCTGGAGTGGGATCCTGGACCCAATGCCTATGGCTACCAAAGATACCACTGCACAAGATGCATTCCAATAGTCTTGGAATCTTTATTATTTAAAAAGGTATACATTATAATGTATGTGCATAGATCTTGGAACTAGATGAGCTCTATTGAGCTAATTTAAAAGGAATAACTATGAATTATGAAATAGGAAGACTATTTATTTACCATACAGCACATGCAACCCTTATTTCTGTGGATTCTATGGACACATCTGGAAAGAGATCATGGATTTTGAAATGACCCCTGCTGGATCTTTGCAGACCACCCTAATGGAGGGAAGAAATCCTGAACTTTCAATCGAATGATGGATGTTGTGCCTGTATCTGTGCACACTTCACGGTGACCCGAGGCACTTCAGTTAGCTGTACCATGACTCCAGCTCTTCTAAAACAGAATGGGGCAGGCAACACCTGTTCCATCAAAGATCTGGAGGATTATGGTGTATAACTTGTGAAGGTGCTTTGTAAACTGTGCAATTTTACTTGAAAGCTTGGTGCTGTAAGAATGAGCTGAAGGCTGCTGTCACACCTGCCTCCAGGAGTGTTGCCTCCAGCATGCTTGTGATCATAGCTGTCCCCACACCTCAGGTGATGTACCCTTTGCAGATCGTCTTCAGTCAGGCAGCCTGCCAGCAAGACAGTGTCTGTGTACCACCAAATAAGCCTGCTAAAAAGTCTGGAAATGCCACATGAGGACAAGAGCTCCGTCTTCAGTGCCAGGCAACAGATGAGATGAAATCTGTCCTGAGTTGGACACTTTCTGAGATGTTCCTCAGATCTTGTTGTGATTTTCCTATTGTATAGCAAACATGCCTCTTCCTTTCCAGGCCATCAATGTGGGACACTACTAAGTGCTTCTCTTGCCTGCTTTCAGCCTTTTAAACTTACACAACTCTACCATTCCCTATTTTACAGTCTCCTTTATTTTAAAACACATCAGCTAAGCTGAGCACAGTGATGTGTGCCTGTGATCTCGGCATCCGGGAGGAGGCAGCAGGAGCAGGAGAACGAGGCCAGCAGGGCTACTGAGCCTACTCTTTCTGTATCCAGAAAGAGTCATCAACAGGTAGACCCTTTCTGGTTCCCTCACTACGGTTGTCCCTGAGACCATCAACGTCTCTGCGCAGAAACACCAAGGACAGCACAATGCAAGTGTTCATAGAAACGCTCTTGTGGTAACCCTTCTCCTCTCTCCCTAGTCTACTGCACATGACAAATAATATTTTAACTGATTATTTTTCTAGTATAATTAATTTACTGGCAATTTGTGTTAGACACCTTCAGTTGTGAACTTGACACACCTGAATAGAGGGAATCTAAATTGAGGAATTTTCTCCATTGAATAGGCCTGTGGCTATGCCTGTGGGGCATTTATTTTTTATTGTTGAATGATGTGGGAGGGCTCAGACCACTGTGAGCAGTGCCACTCCTGGCAGATGGTCCTGTGTTGTATAAGAAAGCAGGCTGAGCACAGGCCAGAGGATCAAGTCAGTAAGCTGCATTCCTCCATGGACTCTACTTCAGCTCCTGCCTCCAGGTTCCTGCCCTGAGTTCCTGCTTTGAATTTTCTTGATGATGAATGGTAAGCCAAATAAACCCTTTCCTCCCCAAGTTGGGTTTGGTCAGTGTTTTTAATCACAGCAACAGAAAGTAAGTAGAACACAACCACTTTGCACAAACCTCTCTGACAGTTTCTGTATTAATTAGTTTTTCTCATCCCTGTAATAAATTATCTGCCAGAGCAACCAGGCAGCCTTCAGTTTCAGTGGATTCCATCTGTTACAGAGGGAAAGTATGGTGGCATAGCTCAGTTCACATCACGTCAAGATCTGAGAGAGGAGGACATCTGTGTAGGATGCATTTCTGCCTTGCCCTTTTATCCCACCAGATCCCGCCCACAGGATGGTGCCACCCACACTGAGAGTAAGTCTTCTCCACTTCATTGCTCCTCTCAGAAAGCAATTTCATAGACACACCCACAGGTGTCCCTCACTAATCCTCTAATCCAGTCAAGTTGGGAATGAGAATTTACCATCCCAGCCCAGTTTGTACCATCAGAAGTAAACAAGAAGCAGTTCTCTGCCCTAAAGCAAATAATAGTAACAGATCCTTCTTTTCTTTCCCTGTACTCTGTATTGGTCTTTCTTCCTCTCTGTTCTCATGGCCCTCATCCCTAATCACATCCCTCTGGTCTCTTCACAGAAGTCAGCTTGCCTCCTCTAAACCCAATTACTCTTCTCAGGTATTTAGGGATTTCCTGGTGTATCCAGGAGGTGTCCCACTTCTTAGAAGTCTTTGGTGAGCTCCAAAAAAAGCTGAGTAACCATGAACAAGCTTCTTAACCTCTCTGTGCCCTCACAGAGTCTAGAAGGAGCAACTACCAGGAAAAAAAAAAAAAACACAGGAATTTAAAAAATCACTTGTGGTAATCAAACGTGAGTCACTAATGTACTATACACTATGCTTATCTGCAGCATAAATTATTTACTATATTTTAATAGCCTGTATTCCTGTTCACCAAAATAAGAGAACATTATAACCATTTACTCAAAGTTTATTGCACACACCAGGAATTTTTGCATATCTTAACTCATTCCAACACTATGAGACATATATACAATCATTTTCATCTCTACCTCTAAAGAAAGCATGACCTAAGCAGAGTCACAGACCTAAGAATACACACCTGTTACATGAGAGAGACAGGGCTGGCAGCCCGAGCATACTCTCAAGTACTGGTCACACTCAACCACCTCATGTGACAACTCTGTCTGCCATCTCTGACCCCTGTGGCTCTCACAAAATACTCCTCAGTTAATTAATATAATACCGCTCAAAGGAAAGACAAAAATATTTAGTGTTTCAACCAACTGCACAAAAGTAATGTGTCTTTCCCATGGATCCATGGGTGGCTTTTTAGTGGATTAAACTGCCTAGCTTTCTAATCTTGCCATTTTCTTTTCTGTGAGGAAAAGATGTAAGCATATGTCTTGTTCCTCCAATTTATTATTCTGGACAAAAATATTGAGTGACATAATTCATCACAGGACTGCTAGGACTAAGGATGGAAGGATACATCAAACAGGAATGGCTCTTAGAAAAATTTCCAACTAGGCCTTATCTAAAGGCAGATTGTCTTAGGGGTTAAAGTTATTAATACTAAGGAAGATGGGAGAAATATTTAGGAGCAGAATATGTGTTGCCAATCAAATTTAAAGCATCTTTCAAATTTTAAACACCACAAAGAACTTGATAATGAAAGTAACCACTGAGGTCCCTTCTAACAAATGTTCCTGAAAACTTCTGTGTATATGGGGGTGACAGGACACTGTAGACTCACAAAGGAAAGGGGCCCAAAGGAATTTGAAATCATTTATCAAGGAGTTTAGCCTTCACCAGGGGAGAGCAGAGAGTCACTGAAGATTTTTAGGGATTACAGCAGCATTAAGGTGGAACCTAAGTCTAGATGGAGTAGGTGGGATTAAAAGAAAACATGAAGTAAGGCCAGGAACAGAGGGATAAAGAGATTTTAAGGAAAATATGTAGAAGGAAGGATCAGCCATACAGGTTAGCCACTTGGACAGCAACATAAAGAACACAGCAGATGGAAGACAGAGAGAATGAGATAGGAGAGGGAAAACAATGACTCGTTGCCTTGGGGCAAGGGACCTGGGTAGATGGAGGACCTAGGAAGCTGCCTGCTCATCCCTCAGATAATACTCTGCTTCTTGGTGGATGAGCAAAGATGATCCCTTCAGTCTTGAAATCAATGAGCTATTCGTGTTTAACCATCGCCCGCTCTGAACATGCTGCTACTGTTGATAACACTAGGGGTGATAAAAATTTTTACATGAATCATTCACTGATTGTTGCCTACATCTTTGTGTTATGTGGTTATTTCCCTTCATTTTTCAAAGTCTTGCTCCACCCCTGAAGTCAACTCCTACACCAAGAACTCTGTGAATGCTCTAGAGATGGAGAATGTTTTTGTTGTGTGTTCCCTAAAGATGGAGAATGGTTGCCAGTTCCTGGCAAATGCTCAGAAAATAACTGTTATGTAATTGAATACTTGGATGACTAATCTTCTACATCTTCCCCCACCCCACCTCTAGCAATTTTCCATCCCATCAGCCTATCCTTGATTCCCAGATGCCTGCCCCTGGTCCAAGAAGCATTAGTACATGTGTCAAACTAAATTTCCTTTTTCCTTTCCTCTTTTATTTTCCTCTGTAGTGCTTGCTGTTATTAGTGCCCTTTTAAAAATTGTTCTAGTGCCATACTTTCTACACAATCAAGGAAAACATTTTGGACATTCCAAATTTACCCACCAATTACTTCTGCAAACTAACCTGCAGGCTATGCCCTCTGCAGAGCATGAATTTGCATCAAGTTCTGCCCTCTTTAAAAGAACAGTGAACTGTAACACATAGGGACCAGTGTACAGAATACAAGTCTGCCCAAATGAACAGAGAGTAGATAGGGAGGGGTGTTGAGAGAATCATGGTCAAGGGCAGCCCAGAAAAAGACTCTCCTGAATGGTCTAAATGTTTCTAAATGCTAATTTAGAATGGATCAGCCCTGGACCCATTTAATGTCTTATTCAATCTCTGGTGAAATGAAATACTTTGTGCTCCCATCCAACTTAGAATACATATCCTCTAAAAGTTTAATAAAACATCCCCAGAAAATTCCCTCTTCAACCCCTTTCCTGATGTGGTCTACATAGTGCAAAACTTCAAAAGAATTCAGATTCAAAATCAGAGTTCTACCACTGAGGTTTGTGTAGACCAGAGCATGGCCTTGCACTATTCTGAACCTTGTTTTTCTGGTAGTTAAAATGAAGATGTCATTATTTACATTCAGAACTGGATGCCTGTTACACTTTAAGGAACACCCTTCACTCACAGGCTTGTGTGCTGAACATCTACTATCCAGCTGGCTTGGGAAAGTGATGAAAATATTAAGCAGTAAAGAAAACTGGAGGAAGCAGTTCACTGGTACTGGGCCTGGACCCTTGCCCTCTCTTCCTCTCCTCTTCCCATCTGCCATGAGATGAGTTGCTCTTGTACCATTCCTGTGCCCATGGTGCACTCGGTACTCAATGCATAGGGTTCAACATTCACAGACAGACATCTTTGAAGTCAGGAGCCAAAAAAAAAAAAAAAATCCTTCTTCCTTTAAGTTAATTATTTCAATAATTTTGTCACAGGGAAGAGAAATAACTAATACACCATCTAACATGTCTGACATGTTATAGGCACTTAACTTAATAGTTTTAAATTGTTTTTATCTGGAAGTCTTAGCAATGGCCAATGTTCCCTCTACACTGTAGAACACAGTAGAAAGGAGCAGCAACACAGATATTGGAGTGAAGTGACTGAGTGTGTTTTCTCTCTCTCTCTCTCTCTCTCTCTCTCTCTCTCTCTGGAAAGTAAAAAAGACTGAAAGAAAGAGGGATTTGCTCCCACTCTCACTCTCACTCTGTCTCTCATTTTTTCTCTCTTGGCTCTGCTCTAAGTACAGCATGGGCAGGTCAGTGCTGTCCACTTTAGACGGCAGATAAAGCTCCTGTGTCCGTCTCTACTTGCTTTTCTCAGCAGTACTCAAAAGGATCACAGTCATTTGCCTCTAGTTTGCTCTGAGTCACTGTTCCTCAGAAGTTTTTGACTCTTGATCTTCTTTCTCCTTATTTTCCCTTTGTAAACAAGATCAAACACTACCCTCACCTCTCACCAGCTCCAGGCTACAACTTTCTGTGCTGTATTAGTTGAATTTCTGTTGCTATGATAAAATATTCTGACCAAAAGCAGTTTAATTTTTTTTTATTTATTTCTGTATGTGTACGAATGTACTGTCTGCATGCAAGTTTGTGCACCCGTGTTGTGCAATGCCGCGGAGGTCAGAAGAGGGTGTCGAATTCCCCTGGAACTGGAGTTCTCCTGGAATTGGATTTTCAGACGGTTCTCAGCCGCCATGTGGGTGCTGGGGATCGAACCCGGGTCCTCTGTAAGAGTGGTCGGCGCTCTTAACCGCTAGGCCATCTCTCCAAAGCAGTTTAAAAGAGAAAGGGCTTATTTGAACCATATGGCTTTGAGGGACAGGGTTCACCAACACAGACAGGGTAACATGTGGGCAGGAAACCCACAGATGACACTTTCACCCACACATAGGAAATTCTAAGAGTCAACAGGAAGTAGGCTGAGGCTATAAACCTTCAAACTTGCCCCCCAGGGACGTACTTCCTCCAGCAAAGCTGAGCCTTCTAAGAGTTCATATAATCCCCATCAGCACCAGCAATGGGGAGCTAACTATTCAAATCCGAGAGGCTCAATCCGAACACCACACAGGGCTCCTTGGCAGTCCTGATTACTTGGCCATCCCTGGCAGGTTAACTAATTATCACTTCACTACCCTGTAGCTGAGAGGACTCCAAAAGCAATGTCTTTGCAGAAATAATAAGGAAGCAAATTTACACATAGGTAAAGCAATAATCACATAGTCCATGGCAATAACCATGTTGACCTCTGAATGAGAAACTGTTTGGACCTAGACAGTCAGGCCCCAGAAGCTGTTAGAAGACTCCTCCTGAAGCCTCTTGTTCTGCCCACCCACAGAGCCACCCACCCACAGAAATGCCATATAGGCCCCGCCCACTTGGGTGGAGGGCTGCAGGTGTGTTTTGCTTCTTCCCTAATAAGCTTGGCCATTTCCTTCCAACGTTTAAATTAGAAATAAAAGGTAGATTTCCCTTTAAAAGTACAATCTTTTACTCTCCTTAAAAAAAAAAAAATACCGGAAGCACTGGCAGCACTGGCCTTGCTTCCTGTGGGCAAGACAGACTCTTCAGACAGGCAGAGCTGAGTGAGGGGCTTCCAGCCAGCCATAGGCCTCGCCACTCTCTCCTAGTGAATCCTTAGACTTCACTCTTCAATCAGTAGCTGAGCCTGTGTCCCTGCAGTACGTCCTCTTCCTAGGAGATAGCATGCCTTCCTTTCTGGTAGGCTTCTCAGATCACTGGTTTCCATCTCTTTGCCTCAACCCTAGAGCCTCCCTAATGCTGGGCCACCTTCCCAGTCTGTGTGCTGGCACTGATTTGTGCTCACACCCTTGACCCTCTGTATTAGAGACGCAACTCACATTACTACTAGATCTATCCTCTCTTTTCACTTCGACTCCTCCCATGTTAACCACCAGTGCAAGCCACTTCTCAGCCTCAGGGCCACCTGTGATGTTATGACCTGCCCACGGGACTAGCTAGAATGAGTCAGTGAGTTCTGACTGATGCAGAAGCACTTTCCTTCTGTTTCTCCCCACCCTGTTCCCCCCACACACACCCTGTTCCCCATCCCCGGTCGCAATGGTTCTCAGGTGCTGTCCTTAGAGCAGAGCAGAGAGAGGGAGACTAAACATGAGAAAGCATTGGTCAGCGTTCCCAGAATAGTACAAGACAAGGAATTTCTGAAAAGCCCTCTGGACTTTATGTATCAAGGATATTTTGTGAGGAACTTGACAGAGACTTGTAAAATGCATTTCATATATGAAATGAGTTGAAAAGGGCAAAACACACAGCAAGTCTGACAAGAAAAAGAGAAGAAAAAAGCATACAATGAAATATTGGGACTGGACACGGTACTGGAAGCAGAGCCGACTGTGGCCTTTGGACCTCCCTCAATGACAAGCAGGCTCCTTCCCTTCCCTCATCAGGGGGTTGGTTCAGAATGATTGATGACTTGCTGCTTGCTAAGGACACTGCTGAAATGTCCCCAGATACAGAGAGAGGGCTCACCTAGTGCTTCTCTGGAAAAAAAGTCCTGCTATTGTAAAAGTCAGAGAGGCCTGGCAAGGACAGGAGATGTCAGGGAATACACAGGCTAGCAGGCTGGTGCTGCCTACCAAGGGCTACCACCCACTTTGTCATGACAGTCATTGTCTCTAAACTTTCCAAGGCAGGGTCTCAAGACATGAGGACATCCTCATGCCTGCTCTCAGGATAAACTCTCCAGTCTGGAGAAGTCAGCTGTTGCTTCTTCTGATCAGTCCTGCTCTTTACCACAGACCCTTATTTCCCACCCAGATCCAGTTCCACCACATTTCTAGACTGCCCCTACCTACCATGGCCCCTCCCTCTTCTAAATTCTATAATACAAATCCTGGACCGGCACCACATACCAATTCCATTGTAAACAGCTCAAAGTCAAATAAAAGCCTGCCCTTTATGAGAAATTTAATGGCTGACATCCAGAAGTTGCTCAGTCAACATGAGTCGAGATTGGGACTCATCAAGATCCTTCATTGCTTATCTCTTTTCATATATGTTTCTTTTAGAAGTTTTTCCAAGCCAAGGATCCCAGGGCTGCTGCTCAGTGCCATGATTTTACTAGGGGAGAGCCCCAATTTTGCCTCAGGGACTGTCAAATCCCAACTCAAAAGGAGTGATTGTCACCAGGGCAGCCACCCTGTGGCTGGCACCTCAAAGCTCACCAAGTTCATCCCCAAGCAGGAAAGGGCACCTCACACATAATCAACTCACAAGTCATTTTGTTTTGTGAATGCTGCCCTGGCTTCCAGTTGGGACTTAAGACTTACAAATCCTTATGAGATTCCGATATGCACATCATTGATAGACTCAGGATGCTGGATGAGGCTCAGCTGTCAAAGGGAAATGAAGAGGGATGTCAGCCCACTCCTCTCTGCTCACGCCCTTGGTTCTCTTAAACAGACTGAGGAGAAAACAGTGAAGATAAGCAGATAGGATTTGCAGGCCCAGGGTAAGACTGCACGTGGAGGAAGAAAGACTATCATTAGGATGTTTTCCTGTTTGTAATAACTGCTCTAAGACCATAAGCTTTAAGTAATAAGTTTTTGAAAACCAAAAATTTTAGATACAATTTTGTATAAGCAAATCGTTTGTGTGCACAAAACTCTATATTTTTTTTTCGTGCAAACAGCGTTTTCACATGCAAATTGGGCTGTTAGGGCTTCGGCTAATTGAGCAGCGGGTGGAATTCAATGCTTTTTGCAAACTCAAGTGGGAAGCAATAGAGGCATAGTAGCAGGGAATTCTAGAGAGGGTGGCTGGCAGTCAGAGGCACCATGTGCCTACAGCTGGAGGGCTCAGTTGTCTTGTGATGCTGTAACTCTGTTGAGAGGCAGAGTGAACAAACTATGGGAAGTGAATACATTTTCAAGCAAATTACTGTGTATTTGACCACTAGAACTGCTCTCCACATCAACTACGCTTATTCTAGCCCAAGAATCCTACTTCTTCTCAAGTTAGCACTTCAACACAGCTCAAAATAAATGGTCCACTGGGCTGCTGGATGCGTGCAGGTAACTGCTCCCTGCCTACTGCTAACCATGAATCTGAGGAAGCCAGAAACTGGCAGGACAATCAAATTGGACAACTGAAGGGAGTGTCTCAAAGGTATTATTTACAAGGGAGTGGACTGGGGTTAGGAACACCAAGGGGCCAGTAATGCCCGTTTTAGAATTGATGGGGCCAGGAAATAAGTTCGCTCCTAGAACCTGGAGACACAGCCAAACAACTACCTTCAGGGGTTAGGATACTTTGATTAAGACAGCAGAGCCATCAGAATTCCCAGAAGAAAGCTAGACGATTCAATGCTTTAACTTCACCCTGTATCCCTCTGTTCTCTTGCCAGCGTCCCACACAGATGAAACCCAAATTGAAGACATTGAGTCTATCTATACTGTCCAACCACAAGGCTGAGGATGAACCAGGAAAAACGAATCTGCCCAGGTGCCCTGCAGTTGCCGGACAATTCTATTAATTTTACATTCAGTGCTTCTGGGTCCTGGGCTCCCAGTGTTACATTACACTTCAACTTTGTCTAGTGTTAACTACTAAGTCACAATGAAATCATGATTAACAATAATTGCTATAAGCATGTAAAATTCATTCTTAAGGCCCCAATAATATAAGGCTACAACTCTAAAGTAGAAACAGATATGGGGTTTTCTCTTGCTAAAATTCCTTCTGGGAAGTACATGTGACTACGTATCTCCCTGTGCTGTGGTCTCAAAGCGAATAGAGGTACAAATGCCCCAAATTGCAGTTTGGAAGAGTCTAGAGAGTCTAATTGAGGAGATTACTTACAGAAGTATTCTCTCTCTCTCTCTCTCTCTCTCTCTCTCTCTCTCTCTCTCTTTCTCTCTCTCTCATAGTAGGAAAGTCCCCTTCCTGGCATGGACTCTACAACCTCTGCCCAAGATGGTGGAAGGTGAGAGAGACCTGGCGCATGGCATTCCCTGTTTGTACACCTTTAGCCACTCCCTCTCAAGCCTACTGGCTGGTTGGGAGGGTAGCTGACTCCTCTAGCTCCTCGTTTTTTCTACCAAGGCCAACAACTATCATCCTGGGCAGGCAGGTTTCCCTAAGTGTGGGAAAGCATTTGATGTTCCAGCTCAGTCTTTTTGGAGGTCTATCCATGCTGCACTCCACCCCTTCCTCTGGCTTTTACATTCTTGCAGCTTTTCTCTTTTGCAAGAGTTCCTGCACTGAGTTTTGGAGGGGGTGACAAGAGTTAAGACAGTTTCTCCCATTTTGAGAAGACATCAAACTTTCAGGTCTTTTTATCATCTGCTTTCAATGGAGTGTCACCCCATTTCAGAAGTGTTCCTTCTATGATAAAAAAATAAATAGGCAAAAGCAGGAACATCTGAACCAACATTGACTGCTACAGTAACCCAACCTATATGGACACAAACACAAATGCTTGGACAATACCATAGTAAGTGCATCATATTCATCTAGCAAAACAATTGTAGTAGCTTCTCCACTAGGGCCTATAACTTTCCAGCTCCTGGTTGTCAACCTCACTTACAGTATCAGATATGTGTTCCTTCTGAGGAGCAGGCCTTGAATATAATTGGAAATTTGCTGAATATATATATATATATATATCTCAGACCAACCACTATTGGACCAGCAGGAACATCTTGGAATGTTATACTGCAGCCCATGGGGTCCACGATTAAGCATAACTTTTGGGACTGTTCTCCCCTAGTGATCTGCATAGTACCCTCTGGCAGGATGAAGGCCAGACATCCGGTGGCAAGGGGTCTTCAGCTTGGTCCCAGCTGGATGTCTCTTTCCCATGCTTACATCAGGCCATATCTTCAGCAATGGGGTCTTACTGCCCAGTTCCCATGTGTAATCAACATTAGTGGCAATAGCCTTTATTGTTTTGGGGGCCTCCAGGACCTCCCTGACCAACTTTTCATAGCAGAACAACCCACTCCTGGTACTGGGATTTTCATTTAACAATTGTATGATTTTGGGGTGTCTCCATTTTTATTTTTATAAGATATCTGTCTGCTCTTTGGCATCTATAGGTCCAGGCCATTGTCGACTTTTTTTCCACCTTCCTTATGGGTATCATAAAGCTTCCAAGAATTTCACAGGTATACCTGGCCCTGGTACCACTTTGTGAATTTACTTTCATCTTTGTTCCTTCAGGTATTCAGGTATACTCAATACCTCTCCAGTGGGTTTCATATCTGTAAAACACTCAGATATTAAGATTATATATTAAATCAAACATAAACAAGATCTAACACAGTGTGGGAAGATTTTATCCATTTATACCAACTGTTTTCTCAACAGATCCATTGGGTACAGCAGCATGAATAAGAGGTATTAATTTAGTTAGTTCTTCAGTATCTGTAGTCATTTTTAAGCCATTTGGTATCCAGGGGTTTTTACAGGGAGATTCCCTGCATTGTTTTTTTATCCTTGATAAACTCATTAGGCCTCAAGCTGCCTGGTGCTATACAGGGTCAAGAAGGAATAAGGTCCCTTTGTCTCTGCTGTGCCTATTACATCCCTGGGCCAGGCAGGCCCTAGATTTGACTCCTGGCTGTCATCACAGCTGTTGCCTTTCTATTGGCCTCACCTGGATGCTGGGGGAGGCTCCAGGTGGGCAAACTGCCCCACCCTTAGCATAACATTTCACAGGAGAGAAAGGTACCTTGTTTAATCCACCACTGGGACAGTTTTAATCTTCTTCGATATGCTTTTTTCGATATGCTTTAAAGCCTGTTCCTCAGGCTTTAAAGCCTTCCAGAAGTTCTTTAGCACACAACTTGGCTTGTCAACTTTTTCTTTAGGAACTTGGGCTCAACAGAAATCTTGGTGCATTTGCCTTCAAGTAACAAGCAAACCCCTTTCTCTGCTTTATATTTTTTATATCTTCTTTACATGCTGCTCTGAGTCACTTAGATCTGTCAAAGCTTCTCTTACTTTATAAAGATCCTGCCCTATTAAGGGACTCAATGTACCCACCAAAGCCCCATACCAATTTTGAGGTCTTTCTTTAATCAAGTTTTTCCTTAAATCTCTGGTGAACATAGTTTTACCTGGTCCAGTGAAGTGGGCACTATATATTACTTCCCTCATACCTAGTTCTCTCAGTAGTGCATGCCCCTCATGTATTGTCCACTAGGCCCTGATATCCATGGGAACCTTCACTGGCAATGACTAAATGAGTCATACAATGACTCATATGACTCATACAAGCCAGTCCATCAGGGACTGATCCCCTCTGTACTTCCTCAGGTTATGCAGCCTGTGTCTCAAGGAGGGATAGGCAGTCATGTTGCTCAGTTTTAATGCTTCTGCAGCACTTAAATTAATATTATCTACTCCCATGTCCCAAATCCTCAAAAGCCACATGATGAAGGGTTCCTTTATTGCCTGTCTGAAAGTCTTTTTTAAAAATTCAACAGCTCCAGGGGGCTAGAGAGATGGCCTAGCGGTTAAGAGTGCCGACTGCTCTTACAGAGGACCCGGGTTCGATCCCCAGAACCCACATGGTGGCCGAGAACCATCTGAAACTCCAATTCCAGGAGAACTCCAGTTCCAGGGGAATCCGACACCCTCTTCTGACCTCCGCAGCATTGCATGACATGGGTGCACAAACTTGCATGCAGACAGTATATTCATACACATACGGAAATAAATAAAATTAATAAAAAAATATTTTTTTTAATTCAACAGCTCCAGTGCTTTGTATTCTCTGATTACCCTAGTTTCCTGTGCTGGACCATTGTTAAGACCACCATCAGCATGTTGAACTATGGATTTTTCCTTTCTTTGTATTAAAGGTCAACCCAGAGTGTCATCTTACTCCCTTCCTCATCACTATCTGCCTCTCCCCTGGGTTCCAGGTTTTGGGTTCCCAGGATGAGCCTCATATTATTGATACGATCTGGGCTCTCTTCCCTTTCTGGTTCCCTAGCTGTAAAAAATGGCAGACTAACACCTCTACATCTTTCTACCTCTTTTTCTCTTTTATGCAGTTAATTGCATTGTTGGAGGCCTACACTGAGGAAGCCAGGTTTTTATTCCTTTCTTGCTCTATTTTGTCTGATACACTTTCACTCTCCCTCCAGGCTGTCTCTTCTACCTGGGGCAGATATCTCATTACACAAAGCAGTGGCCAGGGTGCCACTGTTTACTGCAACTTTCGCCCTTGGTGTGCTACTTCCGGGGCTTGCAAAATTTGCTCTAGACCGTCCACTGTTCATAAAGCATCTCTGTATTCACAGCAGATGTCACTACTCCCATAGACATGCCACTCTATACAACCTAGAAGTGGATTAGCATCCCAGGAGTTCTCCCACCAACATCATCTGCCTAGGTAGCTTCACCTCAGCCCCACATCTTAAAACCCAGTGCGAGACAGGCGCACAGACTCATTGAGGTGCAGGTAAAGCAAGGCAGAACTGCTTTGACCCTTGGGTGGCCTCAGCACCTACCCCCAGAAGTCCAAGCTTGCACTCTTGGGCTCCAGACAGGTGCACCAACTCAGTGAGGTGGCAGTAAGGCAAAGTAGAACAGCCCTGACCCTTAGGGGCCTACTGCTACTGGCATGCGGGGCCAAAGTAGGAACACAATCTTCCCTCCCCCCTGCCTTGCCCGCCTGTCAACCTGATGGAGCTGTGGTGCAGAGGACCTAACAGGTACAGCATTAGTGATTATAGTCTGTACAGGCAACGTTGAGGTGCCAGAATACAAATAAACAGATAAACAAACAAATCCACATGCCAAAGACACAAAGAAAAAGCAACATGGGAAAAGCTCATAATAAATCCACACCAAACTCTACTAACCCTATAGAAGATCCCTAAAATGAGATCTCTGAGGAAAGGAGCCAAGACACTGACCTTAGAAGGACAATTGTAGACATACTCAAAGAAATTAGAGAACTAAGGGAAGAGAATGAAAAACTCAAGAAGGGCCTAGAGGGAGATAATGAAAATGGTGGAAAGAACCAAAGGGAGAGATTGAAAAACTCAAGAAGGACCTAGAAGGAGAAAGTGACAAATGTTGGAAAGAACTAATGAGAGAAAATTACTAACTCCAGAAGGAAATAGAAATGCTGAAGAGATCACAGGCTGAAATTAAAAAAGAAAATGACCAATGAACCAAGGAGCTACAAGATGAGGATCATAAGCTCCAGAGGAAAGTGAAAAATCTAAAGAAATCACAGGATGAAATGAAAAAGGAAATTGAACATTCATCCAGTCACTAGGAAAGGATGGGAAAAAGCCTCAGAAGCAAAATGGAAGAAGCAGAAAAAAGAATATCAGACCAGCAGGAAAATACGGAGCAACTAGAAAGCTCAAGAAAAGATTATAAAAAATTTTTAAAAACACAAGAGTGAAACAAACAGGATATGTGGGACACTAAGAAAGGACCAAACCTCTGCAGCATAGAGATAGAGGAAGGAGAAGAATCCCAAGACAATAGTATTGACCAGATCTTGAACTGGATAATTGAAGAAAATTTTCCCAAACTGAAAAAAGACAATCCCATACAAATACAAGAAGCACATAGAACACCAAATAGACAGGACCAGAAAATAAACTCCCCACACTATATAATTGTTAAAACACTACATGCTCAAAACAAAGATAAAATACTGAAAGCCAGAAGAGAAAAACAAGTTACATATAAGGGGAAACCTATCAGAGTTACAACTGATTTCTCAGTCCAAACTATGAAAGCTAGAAGAATGTGGACCAAACTATTCCCTCTGCTAAATGAATTTAGATGCCAACCTGGACTAATATATCCAGGAAAAATGTCAGTTAAAGTTAAGCAGAAAGAAAAACCTTTCACGACATGAACAAGATGAAAGAATACGTGTCTAAGAAACCAGCACTTCAGAAAATCCTCGAAGCAATCCAAAGAACAGAAGAAAGGAGCAACTATCCCTAAGCAATTAAAGAGAGAAAGCAACAAAAGCATAACAGAGTAAATAAAAACCTAGACCAAGAATGCAAACAAAAAATAAGGTGAAATGAAGCAACACACATCTCTCAGTAATAACCTTAAATACTAATGGTCTAAACTCTCCAATCAAAAGGCATAGACTGGGAGAATGGATTAAGAAACAGAATCCTTCTATATGCTGTCTACAAGAAACCCATCTCACTCTCAAGGACAGACACTACCTTAGAGTGAAAGGATGGAAAAAATATTCCAAGTGAATGTACAAAGAAACAAGTCTGATATTCTTTTTTTTATTTTATTTATTTCTGTATGTGTATGAATGTACTGTCTGCATGCAAGTTTGTGCACCCGTGTCGTGCAATGCCGTGGAGGTCAGAAGAGGGCATCGGATTCCCCTGGAACTGGAGTTCTCCTGGAATTGGAGTTTCGGATGGTTCTAGGCCGCCATGTGGGTGCTGGAGATTGAACCCAGGTCCTCTGCAAGAGTGGTTGGCACTCTTAACCGCTAGGACATCTCTCCAGCCCCAACAAGTCTGATATTCTAATATCAGGCAAAATAGATTTTAAAGTAAAACTACTTAGGAGAGACAAAGAAGGCCATTGCATCCTTGTCAAAGGAACAATTAACTATGAAGACTTCACAATCCTAAATGTCTATGCACCAATCTCTGGTGCACCTAACTTTATAAACACTACTCTGAAGGACATCAAGACACAGATTAATCTTAACACACTAATAGTGGGAGACTTCAACACCCCACTAAGCCTCTTGGATAGATCAACTGGACAAAAAATAAACAGAGAGATATCAGAACTGAACAATACAATACACCGAATGGACCTCACAGACATCTACAGAATATTCCACCCAAACACTGGAGAATATACTTTCTACTCAGCACCTCATAGAACATTCTCCAAAATCAACCACATACCAGGGCACAAAAGAAATCGCAACAATTACAAAAGGATTGAAATTATTCCATGAATACTATCAGACCACAGTGCAATAAACCTCTATATGAACACCAGAATAAGCCCAACTAGCTACAAGAACACATGGAGACTAAACAACACCATACTGACTAATTAATTGGTCAGGGAAGAAATAAAGAGTGAAATAAAAGTATTCATGGAACTGAATGAAAAAGACAATACAACACAACAAAACTCGTGGGATACTTTAAAAGCAGTCTCGAGAGGGAAATTTAAAGCCCTAAGTGCCCATATATATAAAAAAATAAACAGAAAGGAAACAAATAAATAATCTAACACTGCAGCTAAAAACACTTGAGAGACAACAACAAATGAACCCTAAACCCAAAATACAGGAAGAAATAACAAAAATCAGAGCAGAAACCTATTAAATAGAAACAAAGAAAACAATATGAATCCAAAAGCTGGTTCTTTGTAAAGGTAAACAAAATAGACAGACCTCTAGCCCAGTTAACAAAAAAAAAAAAAAAAAAAAAAAGAAAAGCGAAAAAGAAAAGAAAAAAGCAACTCCAAATCAGTAGTATTCATGATGAAAGGGAAACATCACAACAGACAAAGTAAAGATCTAGACAATCATACAGAAATATTTTAAAAACCTAATACTTCATTAAATTTGGAAACCTAAGAGAAATGGATGAATATTTTAAATCCTGGGAACAAACAAAGCTTAACCAAGAAGAGACTGACAGTTATAAACAGACCCATAATATTTGAGAAAATTGAGGATGTAATAAAAAACCTCCCAACTAAAAAAATCCTGGGCCCAGATGGATTCACAGCAGAATTCTATAAAACATTTAAAGAGGTCCTACAACCATTACTACTCAATCTGTTCAGAAGATACAGAGGCAATCTCCCAAATCCTTCTGTGAAGCCAGCATCACCCTAATACCAAAACCAGGCAAAGATACAACCAAAAAAGAAAGCTATAGACCCATACTCATTAATGAACATAGATGCAAAAATTCTCAACAAAATATTGCAAATTGCATACAGACCCACATCAAAAAGATCATCCATCATGACAAGTTGGATCATACCAGAGAAGCAGGGATGGTTCACATACGTAAAGTTAATAAATAGAGAAAACACATAAATGGACTGAAAGACAAAAACCACATCATCTCAATCAACGAAAAAGACCTTGACAAGATCCAGAACCCCTCATGTTCAAAGTCCTAGAGGGAATTGACTATAGGGAACATTCCTTAATATGATCAAACCCATATATAGCAAACCCACTTCCAACATCATCCTAAATGGAGAAAAATTGGAACCATTTCCCTTAAAGGCAGGAACCCGCAAGGCTGCCCTTATAGCAACTCCTCTTAACATAGTGCTTGAAACACTTGATAGGACAATAAGACAAGAGAAAGAAATTAAAGGAGTACTATCAGAAAAGAAGAAGTTAACTATCCCTTTTTGCAGATGATATGATAGCACTAAGGGATGCTAAAACTCGACCAGAAAACTTCTAGAATGTTAAGAGTCACACTACAAAACACCCACCCCAACCACCAAGCAGTTCAATAGTAGTGGGATATAATTCCTGGATCAGTCTTTCTTCAATACAAGTGGAGAAGGTATGAAGATCCACCTCAATAGCCTCAAAAAAATAAAATGCCTGGGAACAACCTAACCAAAGATCCACTGTTCTCTCAAACAAAATTTTTAAACCCTGAAGGGATTGAAAAATGCCGAAAGACCTCCCATGCTCAGGATGGGAAAATTAAATAGAAAAATGTCCATAGTACCCAAATTCATATACAGAATTCAAATGCAATCCCCAATCAAAATACCCATGAGCTTCTTCACAGACTTGGAAAAAAAATCCGTTAAATTCAAATGGAAAAGCAAAAGAACCCCAAATAGCTAAAGCAACCCTGATGAAAAATGCAATACAGGGGGAATTTCTCTACCAGACTTCAAGCTATATTACAGGGCCATAGTCATAAAAAAAAAAAAAACACAAAAACAGACCCAGTTGACCAATGGAACAAAATTGAAGATCCACACTTGAGTACAGACAATTTCAGTCACCTCATATTTGACAAAGGGGCAAAAAATCCTCAATGGAGGAAGAATAACATCTTCAGCAAATAGTGCTGGCAAAACTAGATTACCACTTGTAGAAGAACAAATTAAACCCCTACTTCTCACCTGTACAAAAATTCAACTCCAAAGTGGCATCAAAGATCTTAACATAAAAACCCAAACTTGAAGCTGATAGAAGAAAAAGTTGCTAACAACCTACAAGACATGGATATAAGGAAAAGACTTTCTAAATCAAGACAGCAGCTGCACAGGAAATAGGTCAACAGTTGACAAATGGGACTCATCAAAACTCAAAAGCTTCTGTTCAGAGAAAGAAACAATCGGGAAGTGAAGAGAAAACCCAGCATGGGAGGAAATTTTTCACCAGTGATTCATCTGACAGAGCACTAATGTCAAAAATATATAGACTACTCAAAAAAAAAAAAAAACAATGTACTCAAAAGATGGAGTAAAGAGCTAAACAGAGTCTTCACCAGTGAGGAGGTAAAGATGGCTGAGAAACACTTTAAAAAATGTTCAAACCGGGCGTGGTGACATGCCTTTAAACCAGCACTTGGGAGGCAGAGCAGGCAGATCTCTGTGAGTTCAAGGCCAGCCTGGTACACAGAGTAAGCTCCAAGCCAGCTAGGATTAAAGGGAGACCCAGTCTCAAAAATACCCCCCCAAAATTGTTCAACATCATTAATAATTAAGGTAATACAAAGTAAAACACTCTCAGATATCATCTCACTCTGATATGACTAGCTAAGGTCAAGAACACAAAAGACACCAAATGCTAGAGAAGTTGTGGGGAAAGAGGAACACTCATCCACTGCTGTAGGAAGTGTAAACTTGTAACAACCATTATGGAAGCAGTGTGGATACCCCTAAAAGACTCAAAATGATCCTACCACCTGACCCAGCCATACCACTACTGGGTATATACCACAAAACTCATCCTACACACAAAGATACATACACATCCATGTTTATTGGCAGCTCTCTTCACAATAGCAAAGAGCTGGAACCAACCTGAATGCCCCTCAACTGATGAGTGGATGACAAAACTGTGGTACATCTACACAATGGAGTCTACTCAGTGGTAAAGAAAGATGACATCATGAACTTTACAGGTAAATGGATGGAACTCGAAGCCATTATGCTAAGTGAAGTAACACAGTCCCCAGAAAAACAACGGCAAAGGCCTCCCTCATGGTGGATGCTAACAACCAAATCCCCAGATGAAAAGGCAAGCTGAACAACATTATTGATTATATTTCTGTTTATCTGAAAGCAACTATGTTTGTATAATGTAAATCTCTTGATGGCTCTAAAATCGATCCACCACCATTACTTTCAGACTCTGCAATTACTGTAATGAGTGGAAAGTATGATGCGTATTTTAGAGTAATAAATAAAATTAAAGAGAAAATGTGAATTCCTAACTTGAAAAATACTGAGAGAAAGAATGCAGGATAGTTGTATGGAGAGTGCATATCTGGGGTGGGGTGGCGGGGAGGGAAAGGGAATATGTCTAAACAAAAAAAAAAAACAAAACAAAATAGCATTAAAAGAAAAAGAAAAAAAAAAAAAAAAAAAAAACAGTGCACATCCATGCACTACTGTTACTCCTTCCAGCCTATGGGGATAGCCCACCAGGCCAAATTTCTCTCTGCCCACATTCTCCCCTCATCTAGCTTTCCTTTGGTTACTGGTCTCTTTCCCTATATCAGAGGAAACGCATTGCTCTTCTCAAACTCATCTTCAGTTTTGTCTATCCTGCCTGACTATGTCAATTGGGATGCTAAAATTCCTCCTGGGAGGTAAATGTGAGCTCATGCCTCCTCCTCTCACTGTCCCAAAGCAAAGAGAGGTACAAACTCTCTGAACCACAGTTGGGAAGATTCTAGCAAATTTAAGTGGGCTTGCTTACAGAGGGAATGGGTGGAGGGTTACTTACAGGAGTGTGGTGCTCTCCCTCCATCATGGTCTTACAGGAAAGTCCCCTTCTGGCATGGACTCTTCGACCTCTGCCAATGATGATGGAGGGCAAGAAAGACCTGTCTCATGGTGTGCTCTGTTTATCTACCCTTAGCTTCTTCTCATACAGCCGGCTGGCTGGTTGGGAGAGGTAGCTGACCCCTTGGCTCTTCCACTTTCCTCCAAAAACCAACAGCTCTAATCCTGGGCAGGTAGGTGTCTCTCAGTGTGGGAAGGCATGATGTCCACAGTCGGTTTTGTCAGAGGACTGTCCATGCTACAGTAGAAAAAGAGCAACTCCAAATCAGTAGTATTCATGATGAAAGGGGAAACATCACAACAGACAAAGTAAAGATCTAGACAATCATACAGAAATATTTTAAAAACCTATACTTCATTAAATTTGGAAACCTAAGAGAAATGGATGAATATTTTAAATCCTGGGAACCAACAAAGCTTAACCAAGAAGAGACTGACAGTTTAAACAGACCCATAATATTTGAGAAAATTGAGGATGTAATAAAAAACCTCCCAACTAAAAAAATCCTGGGCCCAGATGGATTCACAGCAGAATTCTATAAAACATTTAAAGAGGTCCTACAACCATTACTACTCAATCTGTTCAGAATGATACAGAGGCAATTCTCCCAAACTCCTTCTGTGAAGCCAGCATCACCCTAATACCAAAACCAGGCAAAGATACAACCAAAAAAGAAAGCTATAGACCCATCTCATTAATGAACATAGATGCAAAAATTCTCAACAAAATATTTGCAAATTGCATACAGACCCACATCAAAAAGATCATCCATCATGATCAAGTTGGACTCATACCAGAGAAGCAGGGATGGTTCAACATACGTAAAGTAATAAATAGCAGAAAACACATAAATGGACTGAAAGACAAAAACCACATGATCATCTCAATCAATGCAGAAAAAGCCTTTGACAAGATCCAGAACCCCTTCATGTTCAAAGTCCTAGAGGGAATTTGACTGAAGGGAACATTCCTTAATATGATCAAACCCATATATAGCAAACCCACTTCCAACATCATCCTAAATGGAGAAAAATTGGAACCATTTCCCTTAAAGGCAGGAACCCGGCAAGGCTGCCCCTTATAGCAACTCCTCTTTAACATAGTGCTTGAAACACTTGATAGGACAATAAGACAAGAGAAAGAAATTAAAGGAGTACTAATCAGAAAAGAAGTTAAGCTATCCCTTTTTGCAGATGATATGATAGCACTTAAGGGATGCTAAAAACTCGACCAGAAAACTTCTAGAAATGATTAAGAGTTAAAAAAATAAAAAAACACCACCACCACCAACAACAACAAAAAGAGTTTCAATAAAGTAGTGGGATATAAAATTAACCTGGAAAAATCAGTAGCCTTTCTTTACGCCAACAATAAACAAGTGGAGAAGGAATATAAGAAGAACTTCACACTCACAATAGCCTCAAAAATAATAAAATGCCTGGGAACAAACCTAACCAAAGATACCAATGTTCTCTACAACAAAAATTTTTAAACCCTGAAGAAGGAGATTGAAAATGACACAGAAAGACCTCCCATGCTCATGGATTGGGAAAATTAATATAGTAAAAATGTCCATATTACCCAAATTCATATACAGATTCAATGCAATCCCAATCAAAATACCCATGAGCTTCTTCACAGACTTGGAAAAAAAATCCTTAAATTCATATGGAAAAGCAAAAGACCCCAAATAGCTAAACAACCCTGAGTGAAAAATGCAATACAGGGGGAATTTCTCTACCAGACTTCAAGCTATATTACAGGGCCATAGTCATAAAGACAGCCTGGTACTTTCACAAAAACAGACCCGTTGACCAATGGAACAAAATTGAAGATCCACACTTGAGTACAGACAATTTCAGTCACCTCATATTTGACAAGGGGGCAAAAAAATCCTCAATGGAGGAAGAATAACATCTTCAGCAAATAGTGCTGGCAAAACTAGATTACCACTTGTAGAAGAACAAAATTAAACCCCTACTTCTCACCCTGTACAAAAATCAACTCCAAGTGCATCAAAGATCTTAACATAAAACCCAAAATCTTGAAGCTGATAGAAGAAAAAGTTGCTAACAACCTACAAGACATGGATATAGGAAAAGACTTTCTAAATCAGACAGCAGCTGCACAGGAAATAAGGTCAACAGTTGACAAATGGGACCTCATCAAAATCAAAAGCTTCTGTTCAGAGAAAGAAACAATCGAGGAAGTGAAGAGAAAACCCAGCATGGGAGGAAATTTTCACCAGTGATTCATCTGACAGAGCACTAATGTCAAGAATATATAGACTACTCAGAAAATGAAGTAAGAAAACAAATGTCCTACTCAAAAGATGGAGTAAAGAGCTAAACAGAGTCTTCACCAGTGAGGAGGTAAAGATGGCTGAGAAACATCTTTAAAAAACATGTTCAAACCGGGCGTGGTGGTACATGCCTTTAAACCCAGCACTTGGGAGGCAGAGGCAGGCAGATCTCTGTGAGTTCAAGGCCAGCCTGGTACACAGAGTAAGCTCCAAGCCAGCTAGGATTAAAGGGAGACCCAGTCTCAAAAATACCCCCCCAAAATTGTTCAACATCATTAATAATTAAGGTAATACAAATTAAAACAACTCTCAGATATCATCTCACTCTGATATGACTAGCTAAGGTCAAGAACACAAAAGACACCAAATGCTAGAGAAGTTGTGGGGAAAGAGGAACACTCATCCACTGCTGGTAGGAATGTAAACTTGTACAACCATTATGGAAAGCAGTGTGGAGTACCCCTAAAAGACTCAAACTGATCCTACCACCTGACCCAGCCATACCACTACTGGGTATATACCCACAAAACTCATCCTACCACAAAGATACATACACATCCATGTTTATTGCAGCTCTCTTCACAATAGCAAAGAGCTGGAACCAACCTGAATGCCCCTCAACTGATGAGTGGATGACAAAACTGTGGTACATCTACACAATGGAGTACTACTCAGTGGTAAAGAAAGATGACATCATGAACTTTACAGGTAAATGGATGGAACTCGAAGCCATTATGCTAAGTGAAGTAACACAGTCCCAGAAAAACAAGCGGCAAATGGCCTCCCTCATTTGTGGATGCTAACACCAAATCCCCAGATGAAAGGCAAGCTGAACAACATTATTATTATATTTCTGTTTATCTGAAAGCAACTATGTTTGTATAATGTAAATCTCTTGATGGGCTCTAAAATCGATCCACCAGTTACTTTCAGACTCTGCAATTACTGTATATGAGTGGAAAGTATGTATGCGTATTTTAGAGTAATATAAAATTAAAGGAGTAAAATGTGAATTCCTAAACTTGAAAAATACTGAGAGAAAGATGCAGGATAGTTATGGCAGAGTGCATTATCTGGGGTGGGGTGCGGGGAAGGGAAAGGGGAATATGTCTAAACTGAACTGAGAAATGATGTCTGAAATACACAAAACATCAATAATAGCATTATAAGAAAAAAAAAATAAAATAAAAAAATAAAAACAGTGCACAATCCATGCCACTACTGTTACTCCTTCCAGCCTATGGGGATAGCCCACCAGGCCAAATTTCTCTCTGCCCACATTCTCCCCTCATCTAGCTTTCCTTTGGTTACTGGTCTCTTTCCCTATATCAGAGGAAACAGCATTGCTCTTCTCAAACTCATCTTCAGTTTTGTCTATCCTGCCTGACTATGTCAATTGGGATGCTAAAATTCCTCCTGGGAGGTAAATGTGAGCTCATGCCTCCTCCTCTCACTGTCCCAAAGCAAAGAGAGGTACAAACTCTCTGAACCACAGTTGGGAAGATTCTAGCAAATTTAAGTGGGCTTGCTTACAGAGGAAATGGGTGAGGAGGTTATTTACAGGAGTGTGGTGCTCTCCCTCCATCATGGTCTTACAGGAAAGTCCCCTTCTGGCATGGACTCTTCGACCTCTGCCAATGATGATGGAGGGCAAGAAAGACCTGTCTCATGGTATGCTCTGTTTATCTACCCTTAGCTTCTTCTCATACAGCCGGCTGGCTGGTTGGGAGAGGTAGCTGACCCCTTGGCTCTTCCACTTTCCTCCAAAAACCAACAGCTCTAATCCTGGGCAGGTAGGTGTCTCTCAGTGTGGGAAGGCATGATGTCCACAGTCGGTTTTGTCAGAGGACTGTCCATGCTACAGGTTTGTTAAATGAGAACTGTCTTGACTTATTCCTTAACTATAGCCCAATGCAATTGTCTACATAATATAAGTATGAACAGGGAACTCTTCTTATTTTTTGCCTTTTACTTGATGTGTTTTTTAACTCTTTATGCTCTCAATAGTCTCTACTTTTCAGAATAATCACCATTCCGTGTGTTAAATTCAGTTGCTCCAGGCCCTGTCTCACTCCAATATGAACAGGTGGTAGCTTTAGAGCTTAGGTCAGAAGAAGGGCCCACTCACACATGTCTCACTAGTACCATTTTGATTCTGGGCCCTCCTTGTTGCATTTCCTTACTCCTATGCTCTCCTGAGTCTTCCTCCCCTGCAGCTCCCAGCAACAGCATACACAACTGATGAAAATCCAAAGACAAAGAACTGAAACAACTCCTCTGCAACGTGGACCTTCCTGGCACCAGCAAACCTGCATGCATATCCTGCCAGTGTCTGTTAATCTAGATTCTCAACTTGATTAAACTGAGAGAGGCTGTGAGAGTTTTCAAAGAGGACTTACATGCAGGACAGTAACCAAGAGAGGAAGACATTGTGAGTGTTAATGACAGCATCCATAGACTGGGGACCACCTGGAGGACAGCATGGGTGAGCACCTCTCTTCCTCAGCTCCTGTGCCTATTGCTGCGGTTATCACCCACAGACATTAGACTCCCTCTCCTTCAGCCTTTCAACATGAACTCTCACAAGCAACTTTCCAGGAAACTTCCCAGACATCAGCATTGATATGGGACTGAATCATTGGTACCCCATGTTCTGAGGCTTGTAGCTTCTTGGACTGAATATCTATTGGGTTCTCTGCCTCTCCAATGTTAGACTACCCCTTCTCCTACTGTGAAACACGATTCAATAAATTGCTTTATAATTTTATGTGTATAAATATACAAACATTATATATGCATATCCACATGTCTAAATTTTATTATGTTCCTCTTGAGAATTCTGGTCATACACTGAGATAATGACCCTAGGTAATGACAAATCAGAGCGAAATTGTTTGGGCTTCTACCATGGACACCACCATTCCTTGCCTTCTTTCTTTTTCCTGTTTAACTCTGAAAGTTATTTAAGTACTTTGAAAACTAGTTTGTTTTTTTTTAATTTTATTTATTTTCTATGTGTATGAATGTACTGTCTGCATGCAAGTCTGTGCACCTGTGTCGTGCAATGCCGCGGGGGTCAGAAGAGGGTCTCGGATTCCCCTGGAACTGGAGTTCTCCTGGAATTGGAGTTTCAGACGGTTCTCGGCCGCCATATGGGTGCTGGGGATCGAACCCAGGTCCCGTACTTGACCTCTGATCTTCATTACAAGGACATGGTGTCAAAAAAGTTTCTTTCCTATCTTTGTACAGGTATACTTGTTGACTGGGCTTTCCAGGATAAGTGGCTAACTCTGGTCTACTAGGACTCCCTGGAATCAGGGCTGCTGTACCGTCTTGGAGATGGGCTACCTGATGTCTGGAGTTTTATGATTATTTCCCCACCTGAAGACTGAAGGCATACTTGATATTTTGAAATCGTGATGTTTATTCAGACAGACATTAAGGTCTCAAAAATACTTCTTGGTGCATTAGCAAAATGGCTCAGCAAGTACAGGCACTGCCCAACATGTGCAAAGAACTGAATTTAATTCCTGGGACCCACATGGTGGAAGGAGAAAACTGACTCTAGAAAGTTGTCCTCTGACATCCATATATGCACCATGGCACATAGCCTTTCCCAATACAAATGTATAAACTCTTTAAATACTTTTTGGTTGATTAATTAGCCAGTAATGTGTGAGTTCTAGAAACTAGAATGTAAAGAACAGTGTCTGCACATCTAGAACTTTGACAAAAGCAGTAGTTATCTCAAGACATCAGATGGTGTCTAGCACGGAGCTTCTTTGTATGTTGGTGATTACTCTTAAACATTTCCAGACGGAAGGAAGTGAATAGAAGAGAAAAAAGAAGAGAAATAGTAAAATGTGTTTCTTGTTTCTAAAGACACTGTATTCGGCCTGTAGACAGTTCGACACAGAGTAAGCAGAATTTCTGGAAAATAACTTGATTCATATTCTTACACCACATAGTACTGCCAAGATGCCACGAAGATAATTAGCCCCTGGGTGTTTAGAACATGGTCTTTGTGCTTCCTTTTATAGATGACTCTGTACATCTTTATGTGTAATATGCCAACTTGATCTGGGTGATGCCATCATTCAGATATGTGTGTCCTAGGAATTGTAAAGACACATTAAATATACCCATAAACACCTGCCAGAAATTGAGCAATAAAGAAAACTTCCTGACCAATTAGTTAAAGCTTCAAAATAGGGCCTGAGTTCACTGCTCTCCGTAGTAAACATAGTGAGAGAACAGAGTTAGCTGGAAACTACCACTAAAAGTCTGAAAGTTTGGGGGAAAACTTATTTTCTTAAGTAACATTTGTATATATTTATTAAGAAAGTGACTCCTCTCTCAATTCTATTTTGGCTCTATGGACACATTCTTTGGATCAAACAGTAGCATCTTCCATGCAAAGCTTTTCCATGCAGCCAGTGAACTTTTGAGCAGATTATATTTTAAAGACTGAAGATTTTAGAGAGAGTAACAGATATTAGTATAGTGTTTATTCATGCAGCATTCTTTTAAGACAATCCAAATTTTATGCAACTGTGTTTACTTCAATATCTGCAATAAATTAATCATAATGTAGAGTGGGTCATGACTACTAACTTGGCAGGTCTAGAACTGTCTAGGAGACAAGGCTTTGCTACTTCTTTGGGACACTGCCTAGATGGGGTTCACTGAGGTGGAAAGACTCACCTTACCTGTGAACAGCACCATCCTATGGCTGGAGTCTCAGACTGAATAAAAAGGCAAAAGCAAGATGAGCATTGACATTCGTTTTCCTCTGTTTTCTAATTCCAGATGTAATGTGACCAGTGGCCGCAAGCTCCTACTGTCAAGCCTTCAGCATGTGCTGCCCTGTCTTCCTTACCATGATGGATTGTAACCCCTCAAAGTATACGCCAAAATAAACCCAGCCTCCCTTGTTGCTTTTTATAGTTTTTATTTCTTCATCACAGAAACAGGTAAAGTAACTAATACGTATTGATAAATATACTCTTATCTATCTTAGCATGATTTTTTAATGTGTACGAGTGTACTGTCTGCATGTAGGTTTGTGCACCCGTGTCGTGCAGTGCCACGGAGGTCAGAGAGGGTGTCAGATTCCCCTGGAACTGGAGTTAAAGATGGCTCTCAGCTGCCATGTGGGTGCTGGGGATCGAACCTGGGTTCTCTAAAAGAGCAGTCGGCATTCTTAACCGCTAGGCCATCTCTCCAGCCCTTTAGTATGATTTTTTTTTGAATTTTTATTTTATTTTATTTATTTATTTCTGTATGTGTATGAATGTACTGTCTGCATGCAAGTCTGTGCACCCGTGTCCTGCAATGCCGCGGAGGTCAGAAGAGGGTGTCAGATTCCCCTGGAACCGGAGCTCTCCTGGAGTTGGAGTTTCAGACGGTTCTTGGCCGCCATGTGGGTGCTGGGGATCGAACCCGAGTCCCCTGCAAGAGCGGTCGGCGCTCCTAACCGCTAGGCCATCTCTCCAGCCCCTTAGTATGATTTTTATATGAACAACATTGCTTTAGATTGAAGGAGAAAAGTCCCCACAGGCTCAAGTAGTTGAACATTTGCTCCCCAGTAGGTGTCGCTGCTTCTGGCAGTTTAGGAAGCACAGCTTTGCTGGAGGAATCATGTCGCTGGAGGTGGGCTTTGAGAGTCTTAGCTTTGTTCCACTTCCAATTCACTCTCTCTTCTTCATGTCTGCCTTGAAACTGTGATCTCTCAGCTTCCCAACACCATGCCTGGCACTTGCTGACAATGCCTCCCTGCTGTTATGGAATCTCCTTCCAGAACCAAAATAAACTTTTTTTTCCTGAAAGTTGCCATTGGTCATGGTATTAAATCCAGCAACAGAAAAGCAACTAGCACACACATACAAATCTGAAAACAAAAGAATTTTGTTAGAGTCCGTGTCAGAAGTAGTCATTAATATAAGGTGCACCAACTCCAATGGGACTTACACACTACATCCCTTGTTATTTGAAAACTCTAAATGAATGCTTACCTCCATAAGAGTGACAAAATGAGATTCAATCAAACTGCTGAGGATCTTTAAGGAATTTGTTGCTCTGTTTGATGTCTGTGTTTCCAAAGAGAAGCATAAGCAAATGTGGAGCTGCTACTGTTGTTCCATGGGGCCAGGGAACCTATGCTACTAACTTTCTGAAACAAGCTTTGGAAATGGCCCTTCCATGGCTGTCCACCCTGGGAATTCTATGTAAAACTCTCAGTCCTGGTCCTATTCAGGTTGCTATGATTCCTGACAAAGCTACATGTTGTGGCTCCAACTCTTGCAAGTAGGGATGCTCACTTTGTAGACTGGGTGTTTGTTCAGGGATGTCCTCTGACTCTTCTTTCTCTGTCCATGAACCAGTTACCATGTGTGTTGCAGAGTGTTTTTCTGGGGGGTGGGTGGAGGATGCCCACACATGCAATGTCCCACCCCTCCTCTGCTGATATCAGTTTCCCAGTTACTAGGCAAAACAATGAGCAGACTCTCCAATCTTAATTTCAGGAAGACTAGAGGCTTTATTAGACTTGCCTACAAAGTGATGGAGGGAAACATACCCGCTAGTAGAGCAGCATTTCTTTCCCAACATGGTTGCCCAGAGTCCTGGCATGAATTCTGTGCTCTACACCCATGATGACGAAATGTGGCGAGAGCCCCCAGAGCCTTGCCCCCTTGCCCAACATAGTGCCAGCTGCATCCCAGAGTTCCATGTGTTCTCTTGAGCCAGAACCTCACAGCATCTCCAGCCAGGCCCTTAGTCACTCCCTCTAAATAAACCAGATTCCATCTTTGTATTTCGCATTTCATAGAAGATATATTTTATTTTTATATCTTGCATTTCATAGAAGATATATTTTATCTCAGACTGTGATAATTCACTCTGATATATCTTGCTTCTTTGTCTGTCTACCTATCATCTATCTATCTATCTATCTATCTATCTATCCTGTCTCCCTGGAATATTCTCATGAACACAGCTGTTGCTTTATTTGTTTGTTGTCAGAAACCAGGGTATAAAAAAGTAAGGTAATCTAAGGTAAAGAAATAAATCCTTAAAGCTGAACTGTCAACAGGATGTCCCCAGGCATGAATGGGTATTGAATTCAAAATTAAAATGAACATTAAATTAAATTAAAAATTTAGTACTTCAGTTACACTGGCAACACATGGACAACTATTATACTAGTCAGCACAGCTAGAACATAACCCTGTCTTCGTGGACTTTTCTTTTGACAACTTTCTTTGCATAGTATATGACTGACCCTTCTGGGAGTCTAATTTAGATTTCTTCCTTGTTCATACAGATAGCAGATTATGCCCTACCTTGCATCTTATCCCTTAACTGTGTCTCAAAAATCACTCATGTTTATGAGCAGCTAATGCTTTTACATGCTCTGCTGTATGAAGTATATTCTTAAATATTACCTTGGATACTAATTAAGTAGAATTTAAAAGTGAGAACATGTTGGCATTGTTAAGGGTAATGGCTTCATCCTTTAGCACAGGAGAAACTTCTAGGGCTTATTGAAAAGACTTGTATTGGAGCTAAGGGAATGCATTGTTCTATTATCCACAACTGTCTATTAGGATATGCCATCTATAAGTCCTGTGAGTGACTGACATTTAGAAAATGCTCTCAGGTACTAGCATGTCTCACCAAGAACATAAACTGTTAATAAGAAAGTGAAGCTTATTTTCTCAGATACTTCACGAATTTCCAATATCAACACTTGGTTTTTAAACTACTTCTTTATAATTAACTTGAAGTAAATAGTTAATTATATTTTATAAGCAATTAATTTGAAGTAAATAGTTAATTATATAGTTAATTGTATAGTTAATTAAATAGCTAATTATAAGAATAGGATAAATAAAATAAAAATAAGTACATTTGAAGGAACAGTTGTGATGTCGACATTCAGGGCACCCATTCAATACTCAGTACATGTTAGTCTTTGTCAGCAACTAAATACTGTTCATATTACTTGAGAGTAAACAACATTTCTGTGTGTGTGTGTGTGTGTGTGTGTGTGTGTGAACTGGTGGAGACTGGCATGAATTAATTTAGAACAAAATGGAACTCAGGAGTTCTAAACAGCTAGGAGCTCAGACAGGAGATGGGCTGCTGAAAAGAGTTGGTTCACCACAGACCCTGTTGATTGAGACAACAAATGGAACACAGCTACCAAGCCTTGAACCCCTCTTTTGTTCTATAGGAAGATCATCTTGGACAGTCTTCATTTATTGTTATCCACATTCCTTTAGCTATTGCCTGCTTTTCTCTGGACCTAAGTGCATCTGTGATTGCTATCTGTCTTACTTGCTTTTACCAAGATTTATGTGTGCTTTCAATGGTTAACTGCCTTCCCTCAAAGTTGTTCATCACCCAGTTTATCTGTAAAGCTTGTCCCCCACCCTCTCTGTATGAGGACATCTGGTTAATTTCACTTCTCCTGGAATCCTGGCCCTTTTGCTCATTTTTTTTTTTTTTTTTTTTGCTTTTCACTATATAAATGAAACAAAGGAGAATAAATGAGGTTTGTAAGAGGTTTGGAAGAGACAAGTGTCCCAGAAGTGCATCCGTGGGCACTTTCTGTGTGGTTATGGCTCTCAGAGATCTATAGGGTGGGCCAGCATTGGCATGGGTATTTTTTAAATTTCTATACTTTGCTTGCCCCTCAGTCACTTTACAAATTTAAATGTAATGTTCTTTATCCCTGTCATGCTCTTTTCCTTCTCAAACATATTGGGTCCATCTATTAGGAAAGCTTCTCTTAGAATGTCATCCATTGTGGTTAGGTATGAGAGCTGGCTACTTACCCTGATAACCTAGAAGGTCAGTAGGAGATGGGTACCACTCCTGCTCATCATATTGGACATCAGACGCCTGCGGCCCAACCCCCAAGGGAGCATAGCTTGAAGTGTAGCATTCCTAAGCTTATTTCTCCTGAGGCATGTCGACCCTGTCCTTAGGAGACAAATGCTGCAAGCCATAATCTTATCTCAGGGGGCTACAGTATTCCTGCCATAAAATTTAGCCATTTCAGAAGACACATAGGCTTCCCCTCTGTCCCACCTCCTAGTCAAAAACTACTATATAAGTGCTTAAAACCCCTGCAATAAATGAGTTTGCTCACTGATGCTGCTCCTGGATCTTTCTTTGATCTGTTTTGGATTCATCGCTGTCTTGGGGTCCATCCTCTGCTCCCTCCTGCTTCCCTCCTTTCAACCTCCTCCCCCACCTCCCCCAGCCAGTTGTGCCACATCTGGGCATGGCTGCCATACTTAGGGCTGAGAGGCTGGTGACCTGTGAAGCAGGAACCTCACGACACAGAGGAAGCCAATATAGAATGATTAGACAATGCTCTGCAAAAATGTAGATGTTCCGAGTCACAATATCAGCCACTTTCACTCAACTAATACATAAATATATGCACCAGTTTTAGAATACAAATTATTTTCAAGGGCATATGCTACATTCAATAAGAAAGAACATTCTGAGCCACAAGAAAAATCTCAATTAACTTAAAAGTGCTGAAAATTCTTAGCCATTTCTTGATCTCTTGCATCCTTCAGTGTCACACAGAATGAATAGATTAAACGTTCAACAAAAATTACCAGTTGTCAGCTAATGTACATGCAAAGTGATGGCCCTACCCATGAGGATGTCCACTTCCTGAATCTCAGAACCTAAGATGGTGTATCATGTTGCAAAGATAAATTAAATTTGCAGGTAGAGTTAAAGTGACTGATTCACTGACCTTAAAACAGGTTACTATGCATTATCACTCTGTGTTCAGTATAGTCACCAGGTCTTAAGGAGAGAAAGTGGCAGGAGAAAGCAAGCAGCAGGAGACAGTGGTGTGATGCTAGAATATTCTGACTCTCCATCACCGACTTTGAAGATTGACCAAAAGAGTTACAAACTAACAAACATGATGACCCCAGAAATGGAAAGACAAAGAAGTTGGTTCAAACCTCAAGTCTCTCTGCAAGAGCACATAGGTTGGGCACTACCTGATTCTAGTTCAGTAAGACCTCAGTTACATTTCTAATGATAGACTTGTGAGCTGATAGATTTGTTGTTTGAAACCTCTAAATCTGTGATGATATGTTACATCAGAAACAGAAGACAAATGTAGCTGAAAGCTTTCTCTTTGATTCTTGAAATAGGACACTATCAATTCATTACACTCACTGCCCCTAACAACCATCAAATACTCAGTTGTCAACCCAGATTGCAACACTGATGGAACTATGTGCCAAAAATAAATCTGGAACACTATTCAGAGGAAAAACTGCTTCCTCATTTAAAACCATATCTCAGCTCCCACCTCCAGTGACTGTTTCGTTTAAAACATAATTGTCCATTAGTTATGGCAGAATGCATGATCTGGGATGGGGTGGAGTGGGATGGGGGGGAAGGGAAAGGGAAGTATGCCTGAACTGAATTGAAAAATCATGTATGAAATACACAAAGCATCAATAAGAAAAAATAAATAAAAATTAAAACATAATTGTCCATTTAAAATTCCTGTGTGTGTGTGTGTGTGTGTGTGTGTGTGTGTGTGTGTGTGTGTATCTTGGCCCCATGTAAACATTTGTTTCCTTCTGTCAATCCTAGGGCTAAGCTGCAGATTCATACATATGATAACTTAATTGATAATTACTAAATAAAATTTTTAAATGCCATGGCTATTAGAGTAATTATTGACCAGGAATTTTGTTGGATTTATTTCAAAGTAAATGTCTCCCCTTGCTCTGAGCTCAAGGAAATCAGCCTCTGTGGTAGTTTGAATGAGGAATGTGCCCACAGTCTGCAAATAAAATATTTGGATCCTTGGCTTCGGTCGGTGGTGCTGTTTGGGGAGGGTTAGGAAGTGTGACCTGGCTGAAGGAAGCACATCATTGAGAGTGGGTTTCAGCCTTGCCTCATTCCTCTGCTTCCTGTGCCTGCTTGTCTGCTCCCTTCTAGCACGCCTTCCCCTGCCATTAAGGACTTTTATTCCCTGGTACAGTACCAAAAGCTAAATAAACTCTCCCTTCCATAAGTTGCTGTTCTAGTTCAGTTTTCCATTGCTGTGACAAAACACTCTGACCAATTCCAACTTGGGGAGGAAAGGGTTATTAGGCTCACATATACTGGGTCACAGTTCATCACTTAGGGAGCCCACCATAGGAAATGGAGGAATGCTGCTTACTGGCTTGCAGCCTTGGCCCATGCGCAACCTGTTTTCTTTTTTTAATTTAATTTTATTTATTTTTGTATGTGTATGAATATACTGTCTGCATGTAGGTTTGTGCACCCGTGTCGTGCAATGCCGCGGAGGTCAGAAGAGGGTGTCGGATTCCCCTGGAACTGGAGTTCTCCTGGAATTGGAGTTTCAGACGGTTTTCGGCCGCCATGTGGGTGCTGGGGATCGAACCCCGGTCCTCTGTAAGAGTACTCGGCGTTCTTAACTGCTAGACCATCTCTCCAGCCCATGGGCTGGAGGGATAGCGCAGCCGTTAAAGGCTGAGGCTGAGAACCGCAAAAAAAGAAGTTCGATCCGCAACCTGTTTTCTTATACTTACATAACAAACTATCCGGGGTGGCACTACCCACAGTGGGCTGGGAACTCCAACATAACTCAGTAATCAAGATAATACACCACAGATATGGCCACAGGCCAGTCCAATGTAACCAAATTCCCCAACTGAGACTCCCTCAACCCAGTGTGTCAAGTTGACACCAAAGCTATCAAATTGACACTAAAACTATCAGGGACAGTTGCCTTGGTCTTTTTTATGCTTTTATTGATATTTTGTGTATTTCAGACGACATTTTTCAGTTCAGTTTAGGCATATTCCCTTTTCCCTTCCCCCCACCCCACCCCAGATCATGTATTCTGCTAACTGTCCTAAATCTTTCTCTCAGACTTTTATATATGTTTAGGAATTCACATTTTTCTCCATTAATTTCACATTATTCTAAAATACGGATACATACTCTCCACCCATATATAGTAATTACAGAGTCTGAAAATAATTGGTGGGTGGATTCTAGAGCCCATTGAGGGATTCACATTATGACAACATAGTTGCTTTCAGATAAATTAAAAATATAACCATACTGTTGTTCAGCTTGCCTTTCATCTGGGGGATTTGGTGTTAGTATCCACAAATGAGGGAAACCATTCTCCATCTGTCTTTCTGGGACTGTGTCACCTCACTCAGCATAATGGCTTCAAGCTCCATCCATTTACCTGCAAAGTTCTTTACCACTGAATAGTAGTACCCCACTGACCACATACTGGGACACAAAAGAAGCCTCAACAAATACAAAAGGATTGAAATTATTCCATGCATTCTATCAGACCACAGAGCAATAAAGCTCAATATTAACACCAGGGTAAGCCCTACTAACTATAAGAGCACATGGAGACCAAACAACACAATACTGAACAATAAGTGGGTCAGAGAAGAAATAATGAAATAAAAGCATTCCTGGAACTGGGCTGGAGAGATGGCCTGGCAGTTAAGAGCGCCGACCGCTCTTGCAGAGGACCTGGGTTCAATCCCCAGCACCCACATGGCGGCCAAGAACCGTCTGGAACTCCAATTCCAGGGGAACTCCAGTTCCAGGGGAATCTGACACCCTCTTTTGACCTCCGCGGCATTGCATGACATGAGTGCACAGACCTGCATGCAGACAGTACATTCATACACATACAGAAATAAATAAAATTAATAAAAAAAAGCATTCCTGGAACTAAACGAAAATGACAATACAGCACAACAAAACCTGTGGGATACATTAAAGTCAGCCCTGAGAGGGAAATTTATAGCCCTAAGTGCCCATATTAAAAAAAAAAAAAAAAAAAAAACAGAAAGAGAACAAGTAAACGATCTAACACTGCAGCTAGAAACACTTGAAAGACAGAAACAAATGAATCCTAAACCCAACAGACAGGACGAAATAACAAAAATCAGAGCAGAAATCAATGAAATAGAAACAAAGAAAACAATATAAAAAAATCAATGAATCCAAAAGCTGGTTCTTTGAAAAGATAAACAAAATAGACAGACCTCTAGCCCAGTTAACCAAAAGAAAGAGCAACTCCAAATCAATAGCATTTGAGATGAAAGGGGAAACAATCACAACAGATAAAGAAAAGATCCAGACAATCATATGAGAATACTTCAAAAACCTATACTCTACTAAATTTGAAAACCTAAGAGAAATGGATGAATATATGAAATTCTGGGATTCTCCAAAGCTTAACCAAGAAGAGACTGACAGCTTAAACAGACCCATAACACTTGAGGAAATTGACGATGTAATAAAAAGCCTGGGATCTTTTCAGCATTTCCACTTCCTTCTGGAGATTGCCATTTTCTCCCTTTAGTTCTTTTCAAACATTTGTCATTATCTCACTCTTGGTCCTTCTTGAGTTTTTCATTCTCTTCCCTTAGTTCTCTAATTTCTTTGAATATGTCCACACTTGTTCTTCTAAGGATCCCGTGTCTTGGTTTCCTTCCAGAGAGATCTCATTGTAGGGATCTTCTGTAGGGTTGGTAGAGATCAGTGTGGATTTATGCACTTTTCCCATGTTGTTTTTTGCTTTGTGTCTTTTGTATGTGAGTTTTTTTATTTGTTTCTTTGGATTCTGGTGCCTCAACATTGGCTGCACAGACTACAATCATTAATGCTGCACCTGCTAGACCACAACTCCTCCGGGGGGGGGGTGCTCCCTTGGCCCACGCACCAGTACCCTGTTGGCCAACACACGCTGGGCACATGCTGGTGTTGTGATGTGTGCTGTCTGCTGTGTGCGTGTCTAACTCTGCCCACATCGCAAGCTGGAACCCAAAGTTTGGATGGTTCCAGGTAATACAATCCTCCACGGGGCACAGGGGTGCTCAAAGCACCAACACCAGTGGGACTCACCTGGTCTTTCACCCACTGATGTTGTGCAGGACACAGATGAAATCTTCTCATCCCATGCACTTGGTGCATGCTGGAGTTCTGCCTTTGCTGTGTGCTGTGTGCTGTGTGCTGTGTGCTGTGTGCATGTCTAACTCCACCTATGTTGCACACTGGAACCCAATGGTTCGATGGTCCCGGGTAGTCAGACTTTTTTTTTTTAATGACAGCAACAAAACAGTAACTAATATAGCCTCTTTCTATTGATTCAAAAGAAAATTCTAAAATATATCTACAGACTCCCCAAAAGTCACTCAGTTGCATAGCAATTTTCTCTAGAAAGCTGGAATTTGACACTTTTTCCTCAGGATTGGGAAGGAACTTGGCTATATTGTTTTCTTAGCTTCTCTGAAAAAAAATGAGGGAGCTAGTGAAGTTATTAGAAAACAACTCATTAAGAGCTGGGCACAGTTCCATATACCTTTAGTTCCAGCACTTGGTATGTGGAAGCAGATGGATCTCTGTGACTTAAAGGTCAACTTGATCTACATAGCAAGTTTCAATTCCCTTGGGACTACTGGGAGACCCTGTCTCAAAAACACACACAAAATTCATTAAACGAGACGGCTATTCAAACAGAGAATGAAGAATCTAGGGGCTGGAGAGATGGCTCAATAATTAAGAATATATGCTGCTCTTTTAAAGATCCCTATGATGGTTTCCAGCATACACGTTGGGTGGCTCACTACTGCCTATAATTCCAGTTCCAGTGGAAGATTCAAGGCATCTGTGGGCACCTGCACTCACATGCACATATCTACACACAAACACACATATACATAATTAAAAAAATAAGAATGAATAATCCAATCATAAAATCATCTAATCAAAGTCAAAATTAGAGTGCAATGTCTTTTTGGTGTACTGTGTTGTGCTGGATGATACCTAAGAGATATCCTAAGGCAACTAAGTTTGTTGCCTGGCACATGTTGCAGTTAATGAACTGTTTCTGGCACCATTACCTTGTCTCTGCTTCATTCCTACTTCCATGCCCTTCCTCTGTGTGGGTTAAAGCCCACCAAGGGAGCTACTCGTGGAATTACAATAGGGAGTCTGCCCCTGTTACTCTCCTAGGCCCTGGCATTAATGTGCTGCCACTGGCTACCTGGGCCTAACCTACTCGGAAGATAGAGAGGTAGGTGACTTGCTCCATGAAATCACCTTCTGGTAGCAAAGAGAAAGGCAAAGAAATACCAAACACCAAAGAAATACCAGGAAGATGGAGAGTAAACACAGAACAGTCAGTAGAGTCTCTTATTAGGGCAACTGAGAATTGTATATTCCCACTTTTGTGTCTTTTGAGATGCAAGCGAATTTGGGTTACCATTTTGTCTGTGGTATTTTTTTTCAAAACAACAAAGAATAATCATGCCACAATTGCATCCTCTCTTCTTTATTCTGTTTTCCTTCAAAGTATTAGTGAGTGGTTACTTTCTCCTAGATTTCTCTTTTGCAAGATTTATTTTTAATTTTTCTTTAAGTCTATGTGTGGCTGTGTATACATGTTCCATGGGGCGGGGGGGAGCATCATGCCCAGGAGCCCTGAAGAGGGCATCAGATCTCATGGAGATAGAGTTAGAGGTAGTTGTAAGCCATAAGACATGAGTGCTGACAGTTAAGAAAGCAGCAAGTGCTCTTATTAAACCACGGAGCCCCCAGCTCAGACTCCAGACAGCCGCCTGGAGTCAGTGAGGTGCCAGTGAGGCAAGGTTGACCTGCCTTGACCTTCAGGGGGCTCGCCACCCACCCCCAGAAGTCCCAGCTCAGACTCCAGACAGCTGCCCAGAGTCAGTGAGGTTCCAGAGAGGCAAGGGGGATCAGTCTTGACCCTTGGGGGGCTTGACACCTGCCCCTAGAAGTCCCAGCTTAGACTCCAGACAGCAACTAGGAGTCAGTGAGGTGCCAGCAAGGCAAGGCAGATCGACCTTGACCCTTGGGGGGCTTGCCACCTGCCCCCAGAAGTCCCAGCTCAGACTCCAGATAGCCACTGGGAGTCAGTGAGGTGCTGGAAAGGCAAAGCGGACCCACCTTCACCCTTGGGGGACTCGCCACCCACCGCCGGAAGTCCCAGTTCGGACTACAGACAGGAGCCCAGAGACAGTGAGGTGCCAGTGAGGCAAGGTGGACCTTCCTTGACCCTTGGCGGCCTACTGGCACGCAGGCCAAAGTAGCAACCCAACCCAGCGTGCCCCCCATCTTGGTGGAGTTCTGGTGCAGAGGACCTGAAAGGCAGAGCATTGGTGAACATAGTCTTTGCAGCCAACTTTGAGGTGCCAGAATTCAAAGAAACAAAGGGACAAATCCACATTCCAAAGACACAAAGAAAAACAACATGGGAAAAGTTCATAATAAATCCACACCAAACTCTATCAACCCTACAGAAGATCCCTACAATGAGATCTCCAGGGAAAGAAGCTAAGACACCAACCTTAGAAGAACAACTGTAGACATATTCAAAGAAATTAGAGAACTAGGGGAAGAGAATGAAAAACTCAAGAAGGACCTAGAGGGAGATAATGACAAATGGTGTAAAGACCTAGGGGGAGAGATTGAAAAACTCAAGAAGGACCTAGAGGGAGAAAATGCCAAACTACAGAAGGAAGTGGAAACACTGAAAAGATCCCAGAAATGAAAAAAGAAAATGACCAATAAACCAAGAAGCTACAAGATGAGAATGACATGCTCCAGAGGGAAGTGGAAAATCAAAAGAAATCACAGGAAGAAATGAAAAAGTATATTGAACATTCATCTAAACACCAGGAAAGGATGGGGAAAAGTCATAGAAGCAGAATGGAAGAAGCAGAAAAAAGAATATCAGACCTGGAGGATACTATGAAGCAACTAGAAAGCTCAAGTAAAGATTATGAAAACTTAAAAAAAAAAAAACACAAGAGTGGAACAATCAGGAAATGTGGGACATTATGAAAAGACAAAACCTCCACACCATAGGGATAGAGACAGGAGAAGAATCCAAAGACAACACTATTGTGTAGATCTTCAACAAGATAATAGAAGAAAATTTCCCCAAACTGAAAAACGACAATCCCATACAAATATAAGAAGCACATAGAACACCAATTAGACAGGACCAAAAAGAAACTCCCCACGCCATATAATTGTTAAAACACTACATGCTCAAAACAAAGATAAAATACTGAAAACTACAAGAGAAAAACAACAAGTTACATATAAGGGGAAACCCATCAGAGTTACAGCTGACTTCACAGTGCAAACTATGAAAGCTAGAAGAATGTGGACCAAAGAATTCCCAGTACTAAATGACTTTAGATGCCAACCCAGACTATTATACCCAGCAAAAATGTCAATTATAGTTGAAGGTGAAAGAAGAATCTTTTATGACACAAACAAGATGAAAGAATACGTGTCTAAGAAACCGACACTTCAGAAAATCCTGGAAGCAATCCAAAGAACAAAGGAAAGGAGCAACAATCCCTAAGCAATTCAATAGAGAAAGCAACAAAATCACAACAGAGTAAATACAAACCTAGACCAAGAAAGCAAACAAAAAATAAGTTAAAAGGAAGCATCACATATCTCTCAATAACAACCTTAAATACTAAAAACTTCCCAATCAAAAGGCATAGACTGGAAGAATGGATTAGGAAACTGAACCCCTCTGTATGCTGTCTACAAGAAATCCATCTCACCCTCAAGGACAGACACCACCTTAGAGTGAAAGGATGGAAAAAAAATGTTCCAAGCAAATGGTACCAAGAAACATGCTGAACGGGCTACTGTAATATCAGACAAAATAGACCTCAAAGTAAAATTAATCAGAAGAGAAAAAGAGGGCCATTGCATCCTTGCCAAAGGAACAATGAACCATGAAGACTTCACAATCCTGTCTATGCACCAAACTCTGGTGCACCTAACTTTATGAACACAACTCTGCAGGACCTCAAGACATAGGTTAATCCTAACACACTAATATTGAGGGAATTCAACACCCCATTGGACCCCTTGGAAAGGTCAATCGGACAAAAAAATAAACAGACATCAGAACTGAACCAAATGGACCTCACAGACATCTACAAAATATTCCACCCAAATACCAGAGAATATACTTTCTACTCAGCTATTATTTCTGGAAAACAATGAACAGTTTCAGATAAGTGTCAGGAATGTGGACAGAATATACTTGAGATATTAAAAGAATATGTAAAGAAGACTATACTTTCAGGGATCATTTCTATAGTATGTTACTAGAGAAGTTTTGCTAAATGTGTGGAGTACCAGAAACCACGAGGAGGAGATGTAGCATTTAAAAAAAAAAAAGGAAAAAATATGTAAAGAAAGAAGGAAATATTCAAAATAACATTGACAACATTAATATACCTTATTTTGAAATCTTGAGAAGGCTTTGTGATGAAGGAGATTGAACATGCATAGGACTGTCTTTAGGACATTCTCCACAAAAGGAACCTCAAGAAATAAAAAAGGATAGAAATTATTCCATGCATGCTATCAGACCACAGTGCAATAAAGCTCAATATGAACACCAGAATAGGTCCAACTAGCTATAAGAACACATGGAGACTAAACAACACAATCCTGAAAATGAATGGGTCAAGGAAGAAATAAAGAGTGAAATAAAAGTATTCATGGAACTGATTGAAAAAGACAATACAACACAACAAAACTTGGGGGATATTTTAAAAGCATTCTTCAGAGGGAAATTTATAGCCCTAAGTGCCCACATAAAAAAACAGAAAGGGCACAAATAAATGATCTAACATTGCAGCTAAAAACACTTGAGAGACAACAACAAATGAACCCTAAACCCAACAGACAGGAAGAAATAACAAAAATTAGAGCAGAAATCAATGAAATAGAAACAAAGAAAACAATACAAAAAATCAACTAATCCAAAACCTGGTTCTTCAGTGTTTAAAACACAGTTTTATTACTTTAAGGCTGTATGTATATTCAATATGCAAACTTGGCTCCAGGTGTGGTCCCAGGGGACACTTTTGACTAACTAGAGATAACAAGAGTATGTAAACAGACATCTGGAGAGATTCTGAGCACATGCCCCATCCTCTTGGCTGCTGGATTTCCTTGTCTTTCCGAAGTGAAAACTGGGGCTCAGAGGGGTCACTGATGTTGGGAGTACAGGTGCAAGGATATGGAAGACACTTGCTAATTTTTTTGCTGAGAACTCTAAAGAATTCTTTGCACTCCCCTCAAATCCATGGTCTTTGAGAGCCTGTTGATAGAACACTGTGCAGGATGAAAGATCAGTCCAATTTTCTTTTCTCTCACCTCCAGTCCTGGCCAAAAGAATTATCTTCAACTTGAAAAAGACCAGGAAGGAGACAGCACACACATTTATCCCTCACATTTCACTCAGCACTGAGCTCGGAATAGTGACGCCCCACAGCTGCCACCACTGGGGACAGAAACAGAGCCAGGAACTTCCCCTAGCCAATTCTGTCCAAAGCCTACATCCTGCCCCAACTATCAGCCCCCAAGGAAGCACCCAGCCAAGGATGCCTCTCCCTCTTGGTGGCAGGAGACATGTTTGGCTCAGTTATTGGGATTTCTACCATTTAGCCAGGCAGGCAAAACACTGTTTCGGATCCCTTGATCAGACATCTGAGTGAAAAGTAACCCCCTGGGTCTGGACACCGTGATTCACACTGGCCTCCCCAAACAGCCTCCTGTTTTGGAATCCTGAGTTGAATGATGACTTGTCAGTGGGAAAACTAGAACCATATAGCCTGGAAAGATGGGTCAGGGATTAACAGCGTGTACTGCTCTTGGAAAGAACCTGAGTTCACTTCCCAGCAGCCACATTGAGTTGCTCACAACTGCTGAGGTCCAGCTCCAGAGAACCTTATACCACCTCCTGGCCTCCCAGAATTCCTCAAAAGGAAGAAAATTTGTTAGAAAAACACTACATAAAATATAAAATAAAATTTGAGGTAGGGCCTTGCTGCCCTCACACTTAATAATCTTCCTACCTTAGCCTCTCAAATGCATCACTATGCTGCGCTGCAAGTATAAACTATAGAAACATGAAAGTTCTTCTCCACCTTCACCTGGTCCAAGCGCCTATCTTACTTCATGAGGTCTTTACAGAAACAAAAGGCTTTTGGAGTGCACAGAGCTCAAACCAGGGGATTTCACAGGACCATCTGTAGCACATAGTACCAGGGCTTGTGCTGAGTAAGCCCCTCACTCTCCCCTCCCTCAACTGGAATTGCTGAGGGAGTGTCCAAGTGGAATCACAATAGTGATTCCAGGGCACAAGGCAAGGCAATAAATGAAACAGTGAACCTGAGACAACTCCAGTCCCACATCACCAAGCCCTACAAACAATCTAGAGGAACTGGCTGGCAGGAAGCAGAGTGAGCACAGTGCTCATCAGGGTACCAACTGGGTTGTTACCCACCCAGTTTTTGGAGAAACTTCAGAACAGAAAGGGAAGAGTGAGCTAGAC